>CM053505.1:31762713-31778822 GCA_028627145.1 Eidolon dupreanum | reverse complement strand
TTAAGGACCTTTATATAAGACCTGAAACAATAAAATGCATATAAGAAAGCATAGGAACTAAACTCAAGGACCTTGGACTTAAAGAAGATTTTATGAATTTGACCTCAGAAGCAAGGGAAGTAAAAGCTAAAATAAATGAATGGGACTACATCAAACTAAAAAGCTTCTGCTCAGCAAAAGAAATTATCAACAAGGTAAAGAGACAACCATCTGAATGGGAAAATATATTTGCAAGCAACACCTTTGATAAGGGCCTAATATCCAAAATATACAAAGAACTCATACGACTCAATAACAACAAAAATAAATGATCCAATCAAAAAATAGACAGAGGATCTGAACAGACACTTCTCCCTAGAGGACATACAAATGGCCAGCAAATATATGAAAAGATGCTCAACATCACTAGCTATTAGAGAAATGCAAATCAAAACCACAATGAGATACCATCTCATACCTGATAGAATAGCTATAACCAACAGGACAAGCAATAACAAATTTTGGATAGGATGTGGAGAAATAAGAGCCCTCACACACTGCTGGTGGGATTGCAAATTGGTACAGACACTATGGAAAATAGTATGGAGGTTCCTCAAAAAAATAAGAATTGATCTACCACATGATCCAGCAATCCCTCTAATGTGCATTTACCCCAAAGACTTGAAAACTCATTACCAAAAAGATATTTGCACACCGATGTTCATAGTAGCATCATTCACAGTGGCCAGGACATGGAAGCAACCGAAGTGTCCTACAATAGATGATTGGCTAAAGAAGCTGTGGTACATATATACAATGGAATATTACTCAGCCATAAGAAGAGATGAAATACTGCCATTTGCGACAAAATGGATGGAACTCGAGATAATCATGCTAAGTGAAATAAGCCAGACAGAAAAAGTTGAAAATCACATGATATCACTTACATATGGGATATAAACTGAAAAGTAACAAATGAGCAGGACAAACAAACAGAGACTCATGGACATGGACTATAGACTAGTGGTTACCAGAGGACTATAGAGTAGTGGTTACTAGTGGGGTGGGGGAGGAGGGGGGAGATGGACGGGGTAAAACAGGTCAAATATAGAGGGGTAGGGGGAGAGTGAGTTGGGTACAGGGGATCAAATATATGGTAGCTGAAGGAAATTGGACTTTGGGTGGTGAACACACATTAGAATATACAGATGTCAAATGATAATATACACCTGAAAATTATATAACTGCATTAACCAATGTTACCCAATAAAATTAATTTCATAAATAAACAAACAAACAAACAAACAAGAAGCATACAATGCCTTTTCTAAAACTGTGTAGCTAATATGCTCTCTCTAAATACTGGTGTTATAGGTCAACCTATGTCCTTGTTTAACTATTTAAAATAGCTTTTTGACATAAAATTCACAGCTTATATAAAATTAACAGAATTTGCTCTTGCAATAATAAAGAAAATTGTATTCTTCAAGGGACTGATAGAATTTCAATATATAAAACAAATGAGAATTTTTTGGCTTCTAGTTATATCTGGAATCTTTTTTCTTTATTATTATTATTATTTTTTTTTTTTTGCTTTTTTATGTTCTGCTGAAGAAATCCTCAGGTTATAATATTCTCCTATATTTACTTCTGAAGTTTTTAAAGTTCCATTTTTTACATGTAGATGTTTAATCTGTCTGAAATTTTTTGGGGGGGTAATCATGTTAATTTTATATTTATTGGTAGAAAGTTGTAGTCCTTTAAAATTATTTTTAGATCTTCATTGTATCTATAGTGTTGTCCCTCTGTTTGTTCTTAATATTATTAACTTGTGCCTTCTCTTTTGTTTTCTAGTTCAATCTTGCCAGAGGTTTGCCTTTGCAAAGAAGCAAGTTTTGCTTTTATTAATCTTCTCTATTGTACCTTTGTCTTCTATTTTATCACTTTATGATTTTACATAGATTATGTCTTTTCTTTTGCCTTCATTAGGTTTAATTTGGTGTAGGTTTTCTAACTTCTTGTATTAGTGCTTAAATAATTAAATTTCTACCTTCTTTTTTAATAAAAAAAAAAGCATTCAAGGCCTTACTGTTCTCTTTACATTCTACTTTACCTGTATGTCACAAGTTTTGATAGCTATTATCATTCAGTTCTAAATACTTTCTAATTTGCATTATGGTTTTCCTTTAACCCAAGAGCCATGGAAAAATGTTTTTAAACATTCCAAAGAACTTTTTAAAAGTTGTTGTTGTTGTTGTTGTTGTTATTGTTGTTGTTGTTTATTTCTAACTTAATTATACTGTGATCAGGGAATGTGGTCTGGATGAACCCAATGCTGTGGTACTCATTAAGACTTGCTTTATAACTTAATATGTGGTAAATATCCAAGTACTTCAAAAGAAACTCTTAGGTGTGTGGAGATATATATGTGTGTTTGTACACACACATACACATACACATACACATACACACACATCTTTTCAAATCAAACTTGATAATTGTGCTGTTCAGATTTATGTTCTTATCAATTTTTTTGTCTAATCTATCTAAGTCTCTAAGGAAGGTATGTTAAAATCTCACACTATGATCATAGATTTTCAGTTTTTCCTCACAATTCCATCTATTTTTGCCTTATATATTTTAAAACTATGTTACTAAGTATATAAAGTTTAGAATTTTTACATCTTCCTACTGAACTGACCTTTTATTGTTACCTATTGATGCTCTCTATCATTAATAATGACATTGACCTTACAATCTATGTTGTAATGTTATAAACAGAACTACGCTGACTTATTTCAGTTAAAATTTTCCTGAATATCTTTTTCATTCCTTAATATTTCCAACCTGTGACCTTGTATTTTAGATATGTCTCTCTTAAAGAGCACATGTCTGGTTAATATCCAAAAACACATAAAGAACACAGACAACTCAACAACAGAAAAACAAACAATCCAATTAAAAAATGGGCAGAAGACTTGAATAGATATTTCTCCAAAGAGGAAATACAGATGGCCAATAGACATGTGAAAAGATGCTCATGGTCACTAATCATCAGAGAAATGTAAATTCAAACCACAGTGAGATATCACCTCACACCTGTCAGAATGGCTATTATAAATAAATCAAAGAACAAGTGTTGGTGAGGATGTGGAGACAAGGAAACCCTCATACTCTTTTGGTGGGATTGCAAATTGGTACAGCCACTATAGAAAACAGTCTGGATGTTTTTCAAAAAATTAAAAATGGATATACCTTTTGACCCAGCAATTGTGCTTCTGGGTATTTATCCAAAGAAAATCAAAACAATAATTTGTAAAGATCTATGCACCCCTATGTTCACAGCAGCACAATTTACAATAGCCAAGATATGGAAGCAATCTATATGCCATCAACAGACAATTGGATAAATATGTTATGGTTCATATATACAATGGAATATTACTTAGCCATTAAAAAATGAAAAAAATTAAAATTAAAATTAAAAATATGAAATCTTACTATTTGCAACAACCTAGAGGTTATTATGCTGAGTGAAGTCAGACAGAGAAAGATAAATACCATATGGTTTCACCTATATGCAGAATCTAAGGAACAAAAAGAACAAACTAATCAAAAGCAGACTCATAAATATAGAGGACAATCTGGTGATGGCCAGAGGGGAGGGGGAATGAGGGGCTGGGCGAATGGGGTGAAGGGTTAAAGAAGCACAAATTAGTAGTTGATAGATGGTCACGGGGATGGGGAGTATAGCATAGGGAATGTAGTTAGCATTAATGTAATTGTTAGGCTAATGTAGAGCCAGAGGAGAGAAAGAGCAATCAGGGGGGTTGTTTTGTAAACTATATAAACTATATAAATGTCTAGCCAATGTACTGTATACTTGAAACTAATAATAAAATAAATTTTTTTTAAAAGAGCACATGGCTGGATTTTTCAAAATCCAATCTGACACTATTAACTAGAGAGCTTAATTGTGTACATTTATCCCTATTGTATTATTGTATTTGGATTTGCTTCCACCATTTTAATTTGTGCTTTCTTTATAGCCTAATTTTTCATTGCTTCCTTATTTTTCCTCTCTTTTCCTACCTTTAATATGACTGATGGGGTTTTCTCCCCTTTTTTCCCCTTCAGAGAATTGGAAGTCAGATAGTCTTTTTTTATTATTCCATTTTCCCTCTCTACTAGTGTGTAAGTTATGAAATTATGCACTCTATTTCTATTATTTAATCATTATGACAGAAATACCAACATGCATGATAAACTTACAAGTCTAAAGTTAAAAAAATCCTTTATCTTCCTTCCAGATAATACAGGAGTTTAGAACACTTTAACTCCATTAACCCTCCAACTCATATGCTTATTTCAAGTCTAGATTGCTTTTCAAATCCCACTAGCAATGATTATTATTGTTTTATACCCCATATTTATTTACACTTGTCCACATGTTTACCATCATCCTTACTTTTCATTCTTCTATTCATCACAGATGTTCTGCCTGGGATCCTTTTCATTCTACTTTTTACTTACAATACATTCAAATTTCCTTTAGTAAGGATCTGTTGGCGAAGAACTATCTCAATGTTTGTGTGAAATGTCTTTATTTCATTCTCATTCTTCAAAAAATATTTTTGCAGAAAAATATGTATATATTTTTGCTGAGTATAGAATACTAAGTTAACAATCGAAAAATTGAAGATCGTTCCACTATCTTCTGATTGTTGAGAAGTCAGCTGTAGGTTTAATTGCTGTTCCTATGACATGATCTGTCACCTTTCTGACTTCGGTTTCTCTTTCTCTCACTCTTTTTTTTTTTGTCTTTTTTTTTTATAGTGTCTGGGTTAGATGTCTTTCTTTATCCTACTGAGGATTTTTTGGGCTTCTTGAATGTGTGGATTGATTTCTTTCATTAAGTTTAAAAATTTTTTCAGCTATTCTCTTCAATTATTGACTCTGTACCATTAACATTCATATTCATAGTCTCTTTCTCTAATCCTGTAGTCAGATATGTACTAGATTTTCCACTATACACTTTTCATCTCTTTCTTTCTTGTATTTTCTATTTTTTTCCTGTCTCCAGGCTGAGAAGATGATCATGTCTTCAGGTTTATATTCTAGTTCATTAATGCTCTCTTCACTTATGTCTGCATTTCTGCTGGATGACATTCGATAAGCTGGTATTTTTTATTTCTAGAAGTTCTTTTTTAAATTTTTTCCCCAATACACTATGTCACCTTTTATAAAATTTTTTTCCCCTCAAATATTTTCAAATTAACAATCTGTTTTTTTAAACACAGTACACATGTACACATAGTTGTTTCAAAATGTATCTGGTAATCTAGCCTCTGAAATCTGTATGAGTCTGTTTTTGTTGTTTCTTATCCCTGCTATTTCTAACCCAAATTGCCTTGTCTCCTTGGGTGCCTAACTATTTTAGTGTACTTTCTGGTCATTGCCCTTGAAAATTTATTTGAAGGGGTTCTCTGAGGCCTGGAATAAATAGATTCTCCTCCAGAAGCTCTGTATTTGTTTTTACTGAGCACTGTGAAGTACTACCTGTCTGGGAGCCACCTAAAACCAAGTTCATAGCTTGAAGTGCATTGGCTAGTTCAGGCCATGGGTGATAGACATGCAAATCTGTTTGAGGACTGGAGTGTGGCTTTATTTTCTCACGGATGGATCTTTTTTATTCCTCTCTACCTTTTTTGCCCTTCCTTTTTAGCAAATGATCTCTGCTTGGTCTCAAGACAGCCTCTATACAGTTCTCTGAGATTGCTGAGAGCAGGAGCAGATTTTGTTCTGGTTGGCTCTTGTGCAGCTGATATAGCCTTTTGTGGTTTCAGCTTAATGTTGAGAGAGTCTCCTATTAAACTCCTACCTTGTACTGGCCCTGAGCCTTAACTCTTCTCCCTTTAGCCCTGTATGGCCAGCCACTGAATCAAAGCTCAGGTGGTTAATGTAGGCAAATGCCCTCAGAGCAAATTGACTTTGTTACGCCAATATTCTACTTAGCTGTCTGGTCACAAACATTCATCCAAAAATTGTCCTGGAAGTTTCCATCTGTATTCTCAGATCTTCAGTGCTTTTAAAGTGATTTTGAAACATTTTATCTAGTATACTTCATTGCTTCAATAGCACAGTTGAATCAAATAACCAAGCTTGCCATTGCCAGAAACTAGAAGTCTGTACTCTTAAATGTTTAAAATTCATACTTGACTAAACAAGGTCCAAATTCAGTCAATATCACTACCCTCCTACAAAACAATACAAGAGACTTAGAATGCTTTAAATATTAATAGTCTCCTGCTGTCTTACATGTTTTTGTGCTCCAGTGCTTTCAGTACCATCTTGTTTTTATACTTCCATATTATTCAACATTGTTGTTTTATATATTTAATGTTTATTTCAGTTTCCCTATGTTTACCATTTTTTGTTCACCGTTTCTTGCCTCTTATTCACCTCTACTCTCTGATTTAAATTTCCTTCTTCCTAAAGTATATCTTTCAGTAGTCATTTTAGTGAGAGTTTACTATTGCTAAATTTCTTTTGGTTTGTTTTTCTGAAAATGTTCTTATTTCACTAACAATGAAAACAAAAGAGTAGTAGTTCTCATCAGTATATATTGGGAATACTTGTGGCGACTGGTGACTCTCCTGTATGGTGTATTATTTTTTTGCAAGTACAATATTTTTATTGTTTCTAAGAATATCTTCAGCAGATATGGTCTGTGGGGTGCCATGTGCCCTAAATTATGAAAATGTATTTGCTTTTGCTGAGGTTCTAGAGGTTTAAATGGTTCTGCTCCAATTTTTATTTTGACTTTTCAGCATGTGGTTTCCATAACATATAGTAAGGTAAGTTTAGACTCCACATCCACATAAGCCTGGGGTTTTTATTTCTTCAGGTGGCATCAGAGCAAGCATGAGACTTTTCACTGCTTACTTTCCAAACCCCTTTTAATGGACAGAGAAGCTACTAAAGGCTTTATCCAGAGGTTTAAGTTGTAGCTTCTCTGCCTCTGGTGGACTTGAGGCTGTGTTGCCAGGACCTGCATGAGCATTAGATTCCTAGCTCTAAGCCCTAGTCCCCTAAAGCCTGATATCTGGAACCAATACCACCATGGGTTATTACAGTGTCTGTTTATAATTATTAGACTGGCTTTAATTTTTTTGTTTGTTTTTCTGGAGATTTTACTTTTTGTTTTTCTAAAGCTCAGCTATAAATTAAAATTTTTGTTATAGGTATAGTTAAAATATTTGTAGTTGGGGAGGTACTATTGTCATCTCAGTATACTATATTGCCAGAAAAAAAAGTATTTTATATATATGATATTGCACCTTATTAATAATTAAGCACTTTTCCTTATCATGTCCATATTAATAAATACACACTTCTTTAAGTTCCAAGGAAATTAAGTTCCCCTCAGGACCATCTATATTGAGGGCATATATGAAGCCAGGTCTCTGAAGCATGTTGGATTATTTTCCAGATACACCACCCATGTAGTTTAATATACATCATTCCCCTGGGTCTAAAATTTCTTAGCATAGTGATTTTCAATTTTTAAAAATTTTAGTAGCAGAACCCTGTTTTTGAATATTACTTGGAACCACAAAATATAAAATAGATAAGAGGGAATCTGCTCCAGTTGAAATGGAGCTGAGAGTTCCTGATTTTCACCAATTTATCCTCCCCCTTGCTCTCCAAGGTGCTCCCTGGGAAGCTTCATAGACCTCTTGAGGTCCATATACCACGGTGTGAAAACAAATTAAATAGTTAAATGGTTCTCAAAGTGTGGTCCCAGAACCAGAAGCATTAGCATCACCCAGGGAATGTGCTAGAAATGCAAATTATCAAGCCACCATCCCAGATATACTGAAATCAGAAATTCTAGGAGCAGGACCCAGCAATCAGTGTGTTAGCAAACCCTCCAGGCGACTCTGATGCAAGTTAAAGTTTGAGAACTTACTAGAATAGAGTATACCATTGAGAAAGTGGTGGAACAGGGCTGAGGTCCAAGATTATTGGACAGAGCAGGGCCCAAAAGTGACATTTCTGGGTACTTAAGTTATCCTAAGCTTATCTGGAAGGCTCTTTTCCATCCACCATTTTCTTTTCTTTTTCTTTTTTTTTATTTTGTTGATTTTTTTTAATTTAATTAAATTTATTGGGGTAACATTGGTTAATAACATATGTTTCAGGTGTACAATTCTATAGTGCATCATCTGTATATTGCTTTATGTGCTCACTATCCAAAGTCTAGTCTTGTTCTGTCACCATATATTTGACCCCTTTTACCCTCTTCATCCTATCCCCAACCCCCTTCTCCTCTAGTAACCACCATACTGTTGTCTGTGTCTGTGAGTTTGTTAAAAACAAACACCCACTATTTTCTTATACCTGAGTGAGATTATAGACACTCTCGAGGTCCAACTTTGCAATAGCCTGGGTCCTTTGGAATGGATTCAATGTGTCAGAAATCACAGGGAAGAGTAGAGATTTTTACTTTTAATTCATTAGGCAAAAATAGTGACACTCCTCATAATTTTTCTTGACAAAGACTTTGTATCTGAAGCTCATAAAATAATATTGAGCAAAAGAAGCTATACATAAAAATATACATACTGAACAATTCTATTTATGGAAGGCATAAAAAAGTCAACACTAATCTACAATGGAAGAAGTCAGGATAGGGTTATTGACTGGAAGGAAGCAGGAGCAGGGACTGATTTACAGGTAATGTTCTGTTTCTTGATCTGGATATTATTTACAGGGATGTGTTTATTTTCTAGAAATTCATCAAGTTGTGCCCTTATATGTGCATTTCCTGTATATTTGATATACTTTAATTTCAATACAACAGTTTAAAAATGGTATTGGGTCACCTGAAAAGGAAGGTCAGTGTATAATGACATACTGTTGTGTATTCTGGGCTTCATAATGTCAGAGAACCTGGGTCTTCACTTCTGGGTATGAATATACCTTTGGTGCAAACACAGATTCCTGGCACCAGATCTACTGCATTATGACAATAAGAGTTGTATGGAGACCGCTCTGTTTCTTGATTGAAAAAGACCTCTTGGTTGATGGCTTTCCTGACCAGGATTTCCTGTGGATTAGGAAGAAATAAGGCAGTTACCTATGTGAACTGTGGGCCAGAGTAAGTTTCAGCATCTGGTTACTCCAGGAAATGGGAGGTGGTAGGTTCTGGATTTTCAATCTGGTTAGGCCAAGAAACTATAGGAAGTGCATGTCACAGGTAAAAGTACCCCACTGTTTGGTCTCTCATTCTGAATTCTATAGGTGGATAAGGTCCCGAGTTGTGAGCATCCCATCTTTTTGCCTGTGCCCTTCTGGGCCCAGATCATAAATCAACATGTAAATTGAGTTTCCCTGGCTTTTAGAAGTAGATCAAGTCTCAGTTAAAGAATTAGCTTAAATTTCACCAGCTCTTGCCCACATCTGGAATTTACACAGGAATTCCAGCCCTTGTCTAAAATAGCCCAATTATGTCTGAATGTCCCTAAGTAGATCACAAGCCAATCTGTTTTTGGTATCTCTCATATTCTCCTTTACTAATTCTGGGCCCCACTTTTGTGCACTCTGCCCACAAAGCTACTTAAGAAGTATTTACTCCTCCCCTGCCCCTTACCCACTGCTGCTGTGTCCACCATGGGAATGTTGATAAAGGTGCTAAGGGTGTTACCTCCTGATCCCCCTAAAGGCCCCAACCGTGGAGGTGCCCACCCATGTGCCAGACATGCTCAAACATGATTGTCTCTCCATTCGAACTCAAGGTAATATACCTGATGAATACATGATGCCCTGGTGGTGTGATCTGAAAGCAGGCCCTAGCTGCTGTTACATTCCATGGCTCAATTTGGGGGTTGGTGACAGGTAGGGGCATAGGGCTGGGCTTGAATGGCTCTCCTGTTGCTGAAGGACAATGGTGTTTTCCAGTGGAGATGCGGGCTTCAATCAGGAAGTGCCAGGCACTGCTGCTCCCTCTGGCGGTCTGTGCTTTCCACCAGTGGATACAGGGAGATCAGCTTCAGCAGTCTTGTGTCATTCATACCTCTCAGAACTATTCCTGAGTGCAGGGTATTTAAAAGACAGTTTCTATATCAGATGGACCCAAAATGAGGAACATTATGTTAATAATGCCACACAAGATGAAGAGAGGTTGTGGAAATGTTCCAGATTAAAGGAGGCTAAAGAGGCATGATGACTAAAAGCAATACCTCACCCTAGACCAGACCCTGTGATGGAGAGGGAAAGTGCTATAAAAGACATTACTGTCCCAACCGACAAAATTGGAGAACAAACAGTAATTATATAATAGTATTGTATCAGTGTGAATTTACTGAAGTCGTTAACTACATTGTGATGTAGAGAATATGCCTATTCTTAGGAAATACACACTGAAGTACTTAGGCATAAAGGGCTATGATGTATGTAATTTATCCTCATATGGGCCAAATACACACACGAAGGGGAAGGGAGGGGGAAGAGGGGAAGAGAGACAGAGACAGAGAGAAAGAGAAAGGGAGGAAGGGAGGAAGGGAGGAAGGGAGGAAGGGAGGAAGGGAGGGAGGGAGCGAGTGAGTGGGAGCATATACACACGAACTATAAAACAAATGAGGTAAAATGTGAGCAATAGGTGAACCTGGTAAAGGGGATACAGATGTTCTTTATACTACTTTTACTTTTGTAACTTTTCTGTAAGTTTAAAATTATTTCTAAACAAAAATGTTTTTAAAATAGAAAAGACCATTTCTGTGCAAGCAGTCAGAATCTGGTGGCACATGCCTGACTGAACTCTTCCTATGGCAGAGATGAGGAATGAGGGCATGGCTGTCTTCCCAAGTAGGGCTAAAAGGTAGTCAGATAACCAGCATGTACTTGCCAAGTGGCATCCGAGGCCACTCATCTCTTGATCTTGCCACCCTACAAGATACCAAAAATAACACCTTTTATATTTTCTCCTTAAGATTATGGGTCCTGCATATTGGTGAAAATTTGGTTACAAAAGGTGTATTGGTTCATTCATCCATCCAATAAATGTTTTAAATATCTACTATGTAACTAATAACTGAGGAACTGTACTAGAGCCTGAGTATACAGCCCAGGGTACAAGACAGAACCCCTGTCCTAAAAAAGCCTATGAGCTAGTTGGGGATGTACCCACAACCACTTAAATATATCTAAATTTCCAAATGAGTTGACCATGAAGTCAACTTGGGAAGCCCTAGGGGAGCATAGCCTTTTACCAGAGGGAGTAGAGCCAAGCCCCATAGCTCTGATACACATTCCAGTTTTCCCCCAAGGATTTTTAGGTTACAGATACTTTTGTATCTGATGCTGAGAAGAGAAGAAGGAACCACCAATGCTTACCTCAAACTGGGCGCAGCCCATCTGTTTTGGCTTAGCTTTCTGCAGGCTGCTCTGCCCTCTGTGAGAACCAGGGAAGAGGCCAACATGCCACTCCATCGATATCCCTGGGCTGGTGGTCCAGTGAGCTTTGGAAAACAATCTTTCTACTGATATGTGCCTACAGGTGAACATAACAGCTACACCCATAATGCTTGTGGAAGGCAAAGACCACCAAACACCCTCGTGTGGAAGCCTGACAGCCTAGTGGCCCTAAGACTCCCATCACTGGGGTGCTAAGTCATGAAAACAACATGACGGTTTTCCAAATAAACAGAATAATTTGGGGGGACAGTGGTGGTTATCCCCCCCCAACCCTGAGTGTGGCACCAACTGTGATGCCCTCTACTTGGGGCTCCAAGTAGGCAGTGTTAGGGAAGGAGTGTGTGTGTATGTGTGTGTGTGTGTGTGTGTGTGTGTGTGTGTGTGTGTGTGAGATTGCATGTGATATGATGTATGCCCATTCTGTCCATGGGTCTCAGGTAGGACCGATCCTCACCTCTGATGCATTCTGGTCCTGGTCCAAAGAAGTTTCAGATCCAACAAATGTTTACTGAGCCCCTATAAAGTTCCAAGCCTTTTACTTTATACTTTGACACATTTTATATCATTCAAACTTTAACAATAACCCTTTAAGGTAGGAATTATCTGCATTGTACAGATGAGAAAACAATTGTAAAGAGATTCATTGATTTGCTCAAGTATATCATATAGCTTTTTTTAAACACTCACACACAATACTCTTAGCTGAGACCTGTCTGTGTTAGTTGCTTATCTTACAGTATTTCTTGTCTTCTCTACTATTGGAGCCTTTGCTCCCCATATATAAGCCCTCCTATTCTCTTTTCACTAGCCCACGTGGGCTTTTCTTGTTTAATACTGCATTTAATAGCACAAAAAAAACACGAATACAAAGAAACTGGCAAAGGTGTTTGTCAATGAGATATCTCTGCCTCCTCCACTTTTCCGCTCCCATGCCCATATATGTAATGGGCTACATTTATATAAACTTTTCTGCCCCACCCCGCCACCCCAAACATATAACTGTTATGTGATTGGTCAGTTGAAGCTGAAACACCCATGGAGAAAAATGTTTTACGGTTACAAGGGCATACCCCCCACACCCCCCCACCCCCACACTTCCCCACACAATCTTTTGGAGGAATATAGGACATATACCAGGGTCAGGATCTCCCTTTTTCTGCCTTTCTCACCCAGAACACTCCTGCCATTTAATTTTCCTTTAAGTGACTGCTTAGACTAGAGTCTCTTCCCCTGCCCCTTCTATTTCTCTTCTAGTTAGGACCTTTTAGACACTGGGTACTGTTCAATTCTTACTCTGTCAGGCCCATAGGCCATGCAAGTAGGTCCTTTAAATCGCGATGCCAGTTGTAGTATAGGTGTCGTCATTTTCCATTACAGGTAGGTCTGTGTGTCAATTCAGTAGGCTTGTGTATTCATTTCTTTCACTTTTTCTGACTCATGTTCCAGGACTTGTTTGTGATAAAACAGTAAATACCCTTCACTTTCCAGAACGTCCTTAATACTGGCCTTGGTGATAACAGCATCATCACACTTGAACCACTGGTCCTTGTGATGCCGGATAAAGCTGGTGTAGTGGCCACTCTCCAAGGTTCCTTGGTGATTAACCACAGCGAACAGGGAATATTTATTCTCTTCGTTTCCACTACTGGTTGGCAGCTGCAACTGTCCATTCATCCTGCTCTCTTTACTTGAGGCCATAAACGGCGTCATATCCAGCTCCAGAGGAAAGGATATGTATGTAGTGATCTTACGCCTCTGTTTGGCGGAGTGTTCAAACCGTTTGAAATGAAAACAGGCAACAACAGGTAATTTATTCATTGTGAGCTGTTTGGTAGATTCCTGGTAGCTTTGGCAACTACCACATTTGATTTTGGCACTGCTTCCTAGGTGCTCTGGCCTTGTAAACCTTCGCAAGCAGTCCATGAGAGTGGTGGTTCCTGGTATGTGGCTTTCCCCATTCACACTGCTCTCCCTCCCTGGGCTCATGGGCCAGAAAGAGGTGCAAGAGCCAGGCAAGTCCAAACTGATGTCCCAGCATGGGTCTATTGTGGTGGAGACACCATGGCAAGCTTGGCAGGTGACATCGGACTGTAGGCCACCTGTAAAGATTTGGTCTATGATGCAGTTACAGTGGTTGGGATTGTTGGCTGCCTTCCCAGCATCATCACCTTTGCAGTGCCGGTGCAGGACATCTAATGCTGCAATGAGGAATTCATGAGCATCCTGTTGCCTGTACCCTGCTAAATGACGTGCGTGTATCCATACCAGGTGCAGTAATTTATAGGGAACATGAGGAGATGGGTTTCCAGAATACAACTCCCGAAAAAGCGAAGACATCTCACAGACCAGACACAACTCGGGACTTGGCATTTCACATCTGTGCCTGTCAGAGAGGAAGAAATCTCTCAGGATCGGAGTGTGCGTAAGGGCCTGGACGATGCAGTTCATAAAGCACGTGTTGCCAAGATTGATCAGTCCTCTTAAACCAATGGTAAAGCTAGAGGTGATTCTTCTTCTCCTTGGGTTGTGTCCCAGCAGTTCTAACTCTGGTTTGGTTGTCTCCCAGCTTGGGTATTTCTCACCCAGGCGGGACACTGAACACTGCTGGTGAGAAATCTCGGTTGAGGTGGAAGCTTGTAATTTCAAAGCTTCTCCTTGCTCTTCTTTGGCAATTTGCTCAATGTCTTTGTCATATACATAGTCCTTACACATAAAACAGTATATACCTCCATAGTAAAGGTCTACAGCTAAGTTGTGTTGTTTCGTCTCGGCGTGCTCATGAATGTGTTTCTCCGTGAAGCAGCCAAAGAAGACACAGGAAAGGCAAGAGTGGAGTCTGTTCAGATGGGTGCTGCACACATGGCAGATGCACGACTTTGCCTTGCTTTTCCTGGTCTCTGGGGTTCCACACCACACGAAGCACTGGTAGATCACCCGCAGTTCCTTCCTCCAGTTCTCTCCCACCTTAAAGCTGTTCACGTGAGAACAGCCTGGTGGACCCACAGTGAAATCCACATCCAGGCATCCACCCCCGGGGCCGCGCCGGGGCCGGGGCCGGGGCGGGGGCCGTGGCCTAGGCTGCGGCGGGGTACGGAACCGGGTCTGTGGCCGCGGCCGGGGTCGGCGGCGGGGGGCACGACTGCGCCGCGGAGAGGGATCGGGGGGCCGCGGAGGGTCGGAGGTAAGGGTTGAGGGAGGAACCTCGTCGCTGCTGCCGCCGCCGCCGCCGCCGCCACCGCCGCTCCGCGCTGGGTTCTCATCCTCCAGCTCCTGTTTGGACTCCCCCTTCGGCTCCTGCTCCGCCTCCCGTACCGACTCGGGTTCGGGCTCCAGCTTGAGCTCACCCCGGCGGCCGGGTACCTCTGCCGGCTCCACCTTCCCGGTGGCGTCCACCTTCCCCGCTGCCTCCACCTTCCCTTC
This sequence comes from Eidolon dupreanum, assembly GCA_028627145.1. Lineage (NCBI taxonomy): Eukaryota > Metazoa > Chordata > Mammalia > Chiroptera > Pteropodidae > Eidolon > Eidolon dupreanum. The sequence goes on along the minus strand of CM053505.1, from coordinate 31,763,945 downwards.
CACCTTCGCCTTCGCCTCCGCCTCCGCCTCCACCTTCCTCTCCGCCTTCTCCGCCGCGGTCTCCTCCGTCTCCGCCTCCTCTATCTCCTCCGCCTCCACTGGTGGCGGCTCCTCCCCCTGCTCGCTGGGCTCGAGCGGCCACTGGGCGTGGCGGCGCGGGGGCCACGCAGACCTGGGGTGTCCCCCGCCCAGCCTGAGAGAGCTCAGTTGCTGTGGCAGCTGGACCCAAAAGGGACTTTCACTGGAGGCGGTGGCGGAAGCAGGCGACGCCCCCAGGAATCCTCCCGCTGTAGCCCCCTAGCGGAGGCCGTTTCTGTAGCCAGGCTCGTTTCCTTTAATTCAATATTTCCCAAACTTGCTTGTTCCCAAGAATCACGTGGGGAGGGAGCGTGTTAAAATAACAGATTCCTCGGCTCCACTCGCAGACCCACTGAATCAAAATCTCAAAGGGAGGTGCTCCGGAGCCTGCATCTGCAACTAGGACCGGAGAGGATTCTTATGATCAGGCAAGTTTGGGAAACACAGCGCTAATTCATTGAGGCTGGCGGGAAGGGGGGCGGTGACCGCGCAGTCTCTTTAAGGCGCTTCCAGTTCTCGGCTCCAATCGCTGTTCTAAGCCCTTTCGTCGTCTCCTCCCCTCTCCTCATCCTTCCCTCCGTCCAGACAGCTTCCCGCAGCACTGTGAGACTGGGGACAGAGGGGCAGCCAAGTCCACAAACGCCTCTGGGGCTGTAAAATGTCCCCTCAGAGGCTGGGTTCTCAGTGCAGTCAGAAGGTGTGATAGGCCATCATCTCTGCAGCTGAGCCTGCCCCCAGCCCTGTCCCAGGCTCCCCTCCCACCCCGGCTTCTGCACCCCTGCCCGATAAGGATGAAGCCCTGGTTCCATTCTGGGGCAAGCCTGAAACCCGGATTCCCAGGATCAGAGTTCCCAAGGCCCCTGAGCCTAAAGAAGCACGTCCCTTTGCCCATCTTATCGACACTCTGCAGAGGCTGTGCCTGCTCCACGCCTCCTCCTTGAGCATCCAAGGCCATGGGTGGGTTGCGGGTTTGGCAGCCGGCCTTCTAGCCCAGCAGATGCTGAGCAGCCTGGGGTCAGTGGGAGGAACCAGGCACAACAAGGCCATGCTTACAGCTGTGGCTGATAGAGGGCCTGAACTACATCCCAAGACCCTTAAGCCCTAGCAGGTGGGAGAGGGGAGACCTGGGTCAGAAGGGTCTCGGGGTACTCCTG
>CM053505.1:31721787-31762213 GCA_028627145.1 Eidolon dupreanum | reverse complement strand
GGGTGGGTTGCGGGTTTGGCAGCCGGCCTTCTAGCCCAGCAGATGCTGAGCAGCCTGGGGTCAGTGGGAGGAACCAGGCACAACAAGGCCATGCTTACAGCTGTGGCTGATAGAGGGCCTGAACTACATCCCAAGACCCTTAAGCCCTAGCAGGTGGGAGAGGGGAGACCTGGGTCAGAAGGGTCTCGGGGTACTCCTGCACTGAGAGCTGCTGGCAAGTTGGCAGCAGCAGGACAAGGCCCACGAGGACTGAGCCCAGAATAAGCGGCTCGGCTCTGGGCACACTGGGGGGTGTCAGAGAGCAGCCACAGGTGCTGGTCCCAGGGAGGGCAGCCCAGGGCAGGCATTGGGATGGGGCTCAGAGGAGAAATCGATAGCTAGTGCTTGAGGATCAGGGAGGATGTGTTCTAGAAGAGTCAGTCCCTGAGTCCTGGCGGTGGCTGGTCATGGCCCAGTACACACTGCCAGGCCGGTGGAGCTGTGCTGCCTAATACCTTGGTTAGCAAGGGACATCACTCCTCCTGGCCCCTTCTTCTAGGGAGCAGTGCCTAGGTCTCCTGGGTTTAGCAGCAGGAATTGGTTGTCAGGAATCAGGAGCCCTTAAGGAAGATAGGATGCCTGGTTCCCGTACACCTGAGGTCCCCCAGAGCTGCCCTACCTAAGCCAACTCTTGATTGAATTCCTTGAAGCATCCCAGCATCCTTCCAATAAATCCTGCCCTTTGTGGTCTACATCCAAAGGAACTGCAAACAGGCTCACCCACTGAAGGAATCCTACTCCTGCTCCTCCTGCTGCTAAAAATGACAGAAGTCATAGAGTGGGGTGTAGAGGGACAAGAGGTACTCTCATCCCACCTCCACAGAGTAACAAACATCAAAGAGACCTAGATCTCTGTGTACTTTGGACTGTCTACCACTGAAGACACCATGGAAACCTGACAGCCTTACCAGTCATCTTCCAGCAGAAGCCCACAGGTCCAGCATGTTCTAGAAATTGGGGTCTCTGTCATCATTCGCTCAGCAAATGTCAGCTCCAACCCCAGAGCCAGGTGTTGTACTGGGAGCTGTGGACATAGCACTAAAACAAATTTGCCCAGGGCCAGAATCAGGGCTGGGTTCCCCAAAAGGCAGCCTATGGAAGTGTCTAGGTCATTACCAGAGAAGCACCAAAAACAAAAGAATCAAGAAAAAAATATCAGAAACAATTTAACATTTTTTAAAGTAATCCTCATGGGAAAAGTCAGAATTTTGTCGTGCTTCCTTACATTCCTTTCCTGATTGCATGTTGCTTTTGCTCTGAATCACATATAGGGGGTATCAGCATCATCTTTTTGATACTTAATGCTTGTATGGGTCTGGATTTAGTCCTGGGCAAATGTCACCATCTCTGCCTCACAAAGATCTGTCTGAAGGCTAGCAGAAGGGGCTAACCTAAGAAGAGACCCCCCTGCTCATTAAAGTCACAGCTCCTAAGGTTGAATATAACTCTGACCACAAGGTGGCAAAAAACTATATGACACTCCCTTGAATATTAATTTTCTATGTTTATATAAAACTGTTGGTTTATATCAAAATACTCTCTAAACTATTTTTAATGCTGTGCTCTACACATTGTGACATCTAAAATTTCACATCAAAAAGTCAATTGGAAATAATGTGATTTCTGGCAAATATTAACATTCACAAATAAAATTGTTACATCACAATTTTACATGAAACCAGTGAAACCTAAATACACTAGTGATTTAAGAGCCACCATTATCTGTTTTGAAAATTCATAACCAAGCTCTTTGATTGTTGGAAATCGTACATTTTCCCTTTTCTCCCTGGGTTCTTAACTCCATCCTATTCTTCTATCAGAATTTTATCACAATAATATATATTTTTACACTTGAAATGATTTTATTGGTTATCCAATTTCCCTGCAGCAAAAATATGTATTTTTTTTTGCTATTTAAGTGCTTTTTAAATGTTCCTGTGATCCTAAAGCTCCAAGTACTTTTTCATGATTTATCAGCTGACAGCTCCATTGTGTTCTCCTTCAATTTCATTGGAAGCCATCTAAGTTGCAAAATGATTTGATCCCCATTCATTTGTTAGAGTAATTTGTTTCTACATCATTAACAGCAGTGTTTGGGAACTGTCTCTCTGGTGCCCTGAGGATTTTACATTGCAGGGCAGTGCACCTGGTAAGATTCAAGAGTGGTAAAAGATGCTTTTCTATTGTAAAGTGCAAAAAGGACTGTTGTGAAAAAGAGAAATGAAAAAGAGAGAACCAACTTGATTCCTCCACTGCAAGTGTGTTCTCTGAAAGATCAATTTTAGGAAATATGAAATATGAGGATGTAGAAATTGATCCCCTTAAAACTCTAAGTAGTTTATTTACCCTATGGAAAGTCTTCCTGTACCCCCAGGGTAATGCACACTCTACTTTTAAGGTTGCTGGTTTATACTTATCATTATAAAAGTAATATATACAATATTTGTGATTTTAAAAAAGGTACAGAAGAGGGCAAAATATGAAAAGTTAAAGCCCCTCTCTGCCCTGCCAATCACACCCAGTTCTATTTCCCCAAAATAACCACTCGTTAACAGTTTCTCATGTATCCTTTGAGAAATTTTCTATGCAAATACAAGCATGTTTTTTAATATTTTTTTATGAAATAGAAGTGAGACTGTAATATATTGATCTACAAATTAGCACTTATATATCGGACATCAGGCAGTCCTCTCCAAGTTGACCTATACATCCAGTGCAATGCCATTAAAAATGCCAATGAGTTTTTTGGGAGACTTTTACAAGTTAATATGGAAGAATAAAAGGCATTTTCACCCTTCTTTATTTCTCTTTATTCCTCTCAGAAATGAGAATTTAATGTCTATAGCTGAATAGCCATCTTACAACTAAAAAACTGATTACCTCTGGACCTATTCTTACATGAGAAAAAAATGCCATATTTTGCCAATTCTAAAAGGGATGTCTTGTCATGTTTCAACGTCTCTGAAATCTTTGAATGACAGTTTAATAATTATATTGGCAGCATTTTTTTTCTGTCTTGGTGGTACATAAAATAATTGTGTGTCTTACAGTTGATAGTGTCTTAGAATCAATATGGCATGTGAAACATCATCCAATCTGAGCCTTTGTTATTTGGATCCCGGTTATATGTAGCTGAATACAATTACTAAGTGACTGCAAGCTTTCTATTTCACTCCTAGTGAAGTCTAAAGTCCTTATCCTGGCCTTTAAAGCCCTACAGAATCTGGCCTTGGACTCTTCGACCTCACTTCTTATTAACTCAGCCTTGCCTCAAACAAAATATGTTTATTGCTGTTCCTTGAATAAGCTAAGCTGACTCCTGCTTCCAAGCCTATGCCCTTATTGTTTCCTCTGCTTGGAAAGCTCTTTCCACAGAAATCCTCATGGCTTTCTCCCTCACTTCTTCAAATTGCTGCTTAAATGTCACCTTATCTCAGAGTCCTTCCTTGACCTCTATATAAAATAACATTCCATCCCTGCTTTATTTTTCTTCAAAACACTATCACCACATGGTATATTAAAAGTTACACACACACATAAAACTTACTATAATGTAAATTCCATGAGAGTTAAGATGTTCACTATTCTATTCCTCATGCCTTTTTTTGCACTTAATATATATTTAAATATTTGCAAAATAAACAAATTCACGCTCTTCATTATGAGGGAAGTCGACCATTTTTCATATGTTTACTGGCCATTTTGTATAACTCCTTTTTGTGAACTGCCTAATCACATTCTTTGCCTATTTTTCTTTTGACTTCTTATTAACAATAATAAGTAACACTTATATGACACCTGAAGTATGCCAAGAGTTGTCTTATTAAATAAGTTTAACCCTCACTACAATTTTTAGAAGTAGGTGCTGTTATCCACATTTTACAGGTGAGGAAACTGAGGAACGGAGAAATTGAGTGACACCCGAGGCCACACAGCTAGTAAATGATAGACCTGGGATTCACACTCAGTAGTCAGAATCTACAGTTTGGACTTTTAACTACTAAGCTATTTTTTAAGCCCTTTGTTGGATATATTCCAGTATGTGTATATACATACATACATACATATATATACATATATATATGTATGTATGTATGTATGTATGTATACATATATATACATATATATATGTATATATATGTGTATATATATATGTATATATATGTATATATATCCTCACACACACATATATATATATACACTGCCATTTATCATTTTGACTATTGTATTTTATTTCATTTTTAATCTTATGGTGATTGAGATTATGTAATCAAGATTTCCAAACTTTTCTTTGTGGGTTCTGGATATTAATGTTGGGTTTTGTTTGTTTGTTTGTTTGCTTCTGAATATAAAAATGTAGAACAGGTGCAAAGGTCCTGAGACAAAAAGAAAAGAGCTTGATAATTTTAAGAAATTAAAATAAGGCCAAAAGGGCTTGAATTTGGTTACCAAGAAGAAGAATGATACAAGATGAGAATGAGGATAGATATGCAGGCAGGGACGACTATATAGGATTTGAATATTATCCCAGTTGTGATGGAGATCATTTAAGGGAGTTAGCAAAGGAATGACATGATGTGATTTACCTACAATAATTATAATCTAATCACAATAATAGTAATTAACATTTATTGATTGCTTTCGATATGCCAGGCACTATTTCATAAGTACTTTACCAAGTTATTTAAACTTCATAACACCCTGATGAGGTAAGTACTAATTCTATTCTCACTATACAAATAAGGAAGCTGAGCCACAAAAACATTAAATACCTTGAATTTGCTTATGCTTACTCTCTGTTTCTATACCTGTCCCCATTCAGAATATACCTACTATCAACAATGAGGTGGCTGACATCTACTTTCTCCAGGCCCCTGACATCCTACGAGTGGTCTGAGAGTCTTCACTGAGCTAAAGAAAGGGAACACGGCAACTCCATTCAGCACCCGGACGCTTAGGTCTGGGAGCTGGTCAGGTTGGCTCTTCTGATCCCATTTGAACCATACCAAACTGCCCTAAACTTGGGAATAGCCAGTCTGCTGGTTTGTTCATAATGACCAAGGTAGCCAGTTTAGCAGCCCCTGCTTACCACTGCAGCATGACAAGGCCTTGCACCCTGCACTCCCATAGCCATACCAGCAACTAAGGAACTGAGGAATGGACTTATTGGGATCCATAACAGGCTTCCAGGAGAAGCCAGCTCTACAGAGGGAAGCAGCAGGTCTAGTGGTGTTGAAGGAGCAGAAAATGGAAGATCTCAAGGCACACATGTGATTCCAATGGCCTGGGCCCTTCTCTGACTGAAAGAAAGGAAAGGCTCACAGAGAAAGCAAAGTCATGCTTGAGTTATGACAGCAAAGATGTAGGTTACATTGCATCATATCCTAATCAACCATTTCTCCAGTTTTTATCAAAAATTGCCTCCAGTAGTCTGTTTCTTAACTTCCCTCAGTTTTTAGCAGCTCTGCTTCTACTCCTTCAGACAGCTGCCCCAATTGACTTACACTTTTGATTCCTTATCCATCTACTTCATAATGTGAGTTCTGATCAGCTTCCTGCATGCTGGCATAGCATCTGGACAGCCACCTGTCTTACCCTAGACTTTTAGGAAAACCCTGGAGACCCTAAATCTGTGTCCAGTGCTGGAGGTTGGCATTGTGGAATATAGCATGTCCCCAAGACTAAGCTTAGATGCACAATGAAGAACATATTCTACATTTTTATTCATCAAAATGTGGAATTTGACTTCTTGTATTTGCTCTGTCTTTTTCAATTTTGAAAGTTGGGAAGGGTAGATCTTGTTATATTGCACCAAAACTGGTAGTTAGAATTTCTAATTATACTTTTTATTCTTTTTCAAAATTTTACTCTTTTTTTATTTTTAAAAAAATTTTACTTATTTATTTTTATTGCTTTGTATTTGACATATAACACTATATAAGTTTAAGGTGTACAACATGTTGATTTGATACACTTATATATTGCAATATGATTGCCATTGTAGTGGTAATTATCATCTCCATCACATCACATAATTACCACATCATTTTTTGTGGTTGGAATAATTAAAATCTAGCCTCTTAGTAAGTTTGATAATTATAACACATATTTTTGTCTATATTCACTATACTGCACATTAGATCTCTAGAGTTTATTTACTACTAGTTGCAGTAAATATTATTCCTTTTAAAATCACAAAAAGCATACAGACAAAATTATACAATCTCAACAGAGGGAAATTTATCAATATCTAGCAAAATTACATGTATATTCACTATTTGACTCAGTAATCTTACTTGTAGGAATCCAACCCAAAGATACACCAGCAAAGTACAAAATGATATATGCACAAGGCCATTCTCTGCAATACTATGTATAATAACAAAAGACTGGGGAAAAAAAACAAATGTCCACCACCAAGAAACCAGTTGGATAAATGATAGTGGAGCCATAAAATGGAAAGTTGGAAAAATATTTTTTTAATAAAATGGAATACTGTGGTATGAGATAGATTTCTATATAAAGACTTAGAGTAATATTTGGGCTATAATGATAAGTGGAAAAAGCAAAGTATAAAACATGGTATATAGTGTGCTATCCTTTGTGTAAGAAAGTTGGGGAAATACAGTATTTACAGAAACATAATAGACTTATGACTTATTTATTTTTCTCTTTCTAAAAAAATAAATATTTCCTAGCTTTGTCCATTGAAAAGACATAGCAGCAATGGTAACCTAGTAGCAATGAGTATATCTAATGCCCATATTGTGGCCTCTAAAATAATTTCCTACCAAAAAAAGCCTATCCTCCTTGAAGAAATAATTGTTTACAGGTCTGTAACAGGAAATGTACAAAATGAGCCTGGGACATCTTGTTTTGCCAAAAAGCAAGGAAGATATCAAGGACTAATGTAGTCATGTCAAAATAACACAGGTTCCAAGATGAAGGGGATTTCCCACTTGCCTATTTTGGGACAATTAGAGCATCAAAAAAAATCTGCAATTATATATTTAGTGTTCCTGATGACACTAAAAAAAAAAAAAAAAAACATTAATCACTCCTAGGTGATGTTAGGACACCAAACTATTATTCCAAAAATTAATAAAAAGAAAAATCAAGAATTTATCCCACCTTTCCTGTATGAACTATATTTCAGGGTAACCAAATAGTTAATTGTATTCTTCTTTATGCAACAATTCCACAAAGCAAATGCAGAAGGAATGGTAGAATTACTATACCACCACTTAACAATTCCTAATAAAATAATAAATCTAGGCCATGTTTTCTCAATCCTAGCACTATTGACGTTTGAGGCCAGGTCATTCTTTATTTGGGGGCTGTGTTATGCGTGTAAGATTTTTAGCAGCATCTCTGGTCCTTACTCATTAAATGCCATTAGCACACCCCTTTCCCAGTCAAGACAATAAAAAAGATTTTCAGACATTGTCATATGTCCCCTAGGGAACAAAGCCATCTCTGGTCGAGAGCCACTAATCTAGTGCAATGATCGTGAACAGATAAAAAAAGATTAGGCAAAATGATTATAGGGAACTTTACAACGGAGTGATTAGGTTGACACTACCTGAACCCACTGATCAATTTTAGCATCACTAAGCATGAGATAGCTGCATATGTGCCTCCTGATGTGATGCAATAGGAAGAATACAGCACCAACAATAATATGTTGATGTCAAAAATAAAAATTGAACTTAAATCTAATCAAGCTATAGCTCTATCTCCCAGTTTATGGTGAATATAGGAGATAGAAGAACAAGTCCAATGTCACCACTAAGAAACAATCAGCCAAATCCAGATTGTGGAATATTTTAGGGAAAATGATCTGTTTTCTTTGATGATAAATGACATTTAATAGAGGATGAAGATCTCCACTGCACTTGATCTCGGAGTGTACCAGAAAAATCTCTTGGCAGAAAATAAAGTATCAAGAAAAGGAAAAAATAATAAAATAAACAAAATAAAAGAAGATGAGGAAAAAAGAAGATGAGAAACTGACAGATTTTTTTCTAGCCTTACTGAGGTATAACTGACCAATAAAAATTGTATATATTTAAGGTGTACATTATGATCTTTTCATATACACATAGATTTCTAAAAAAGACTTAAGAGAGATAACAACAAAATGCAATGTTACATTTGGTTTGGTTTATGTTTTGAAAAAAAATATATTTTAAAAACACTTCTTGAAACAATTAGGGAAATTTGAATATGAATTATTATTCAATTACTTTAAGGGATTATTGTTAATTAGCAAATTGTGATAATGGCATTGTGGTTATGTAAAAAATTATTTTTCTGTTAGAGACGCACACTCGTAATGAATGAGATAATATTATATCTACGATTTGAGTTAAAAAAACTCCAAAACACCTTGGAGTGGGGAGAATAAATGAAACAAGACTGGCAAAATGTCGAAAATTGTTGAAGCTGAGTAAAGGGGTTTCATTTTACTAATCTCTATATCTTTGTGCATGTTTAAATTTTTTTCATAATAAAATGAAATTTTGAAACAAAGCAAGTGAGACTTCTCTTTCTGGGAAGATGTCATAGGTATACTTCCCCTTATTCCTGCAGCTAAGTATAGTTTAAAAATCTGGACATTGTATATAAAACAAACATAGGAAGACTCTGAAAAGTGCACAAAGGGTAGACTGGCTATAGTCCTAGAACTCAAGGAATGACAAATAGTGAGGTCCCTGAGGTTTGGTTTGGTTTGGTTTGATTTTTCCTCATATATGCTAGACTTGGTGTTGGACAAGCTAAAAACCTAGAAACATCAGTGGGCATAAGCCAAAAAAAAAAAAAAAAAAAAAAAAAGAAGTCTCAAGAAAAATCTACTCTCTCCAGGCAAAGTGCCAGGAAAGAGGTAACCTTGCACAGTAGAAAAGTTTTGGATAATAACCACTCTACTCCAAACAAACATCACAGAAGAAAAATTGCAGCACCACCTATGCCAACAAAGGCCAAGTAGAAAATTTAGACTTTCTCCCTGGGCAGGCCAAAAGGAGCCAAGCTCCCTGCTAGGATGGTGTCAGAGAAGGGTAAGTTAGGGGCCAGAACTTTTATTCTTACTGGGTAGTAACAAGCCCCCTCTAACACAGTGTCAGTGAAGACTATATGAGAAGCCTGGACTTCATATCCACCTGGTAATAACAAGGAGTCCCTCCTCTTCTCCCCACTGGGGTGGTGTCAGAGGAGTCCCAGTGGAGAATCAGCACTTTCACCACCATCCAGCAGTAACTAATATCCCCTCTCAACCATAGTGTCAATAGAGGTCACGAGAGGAAATATAACAAGGTACTTCTGCTCCTCTCAGCCATGGTGGTATCAGCAGAGGTATAAGAGCCTAAACTCCCACCTTGCCGAGTAGTAATGAGAAGACCCTTCTCCGACAGGTGTCAGTGAAGGCTAAATGAAGAACCTGGACTTCACTCTACTTGGCAGCAATGAAGTGTCATTTCCCTTCCCCTGCCACAGCAGTGTCAGAAGAAGCATGCTAAAAACAAGGTTTAAATAAGATCCAGAGTTTCATAACATAATACCCAAAATGCCCAAGTTTCAATCAAAAATCACTCATCATATCAAAAGCCAGGAAAATCTTCACTTGAATGAGAAAAGACAAAAGACACCGATAACAAGATGACATAAATGTTCATAAAGATGATTCAACAAGCAATTACAAATATAATTGAAACTAATAAAAAATAGAATATCTCATCAAAGAAACAGAAGATATAAAAATGGATATTTTAAAATTAGAAATTGCAATTACTGAAATTTTAAAAATTAATAGATGAGCTCAACATCAGAATGGAAGAGACAGAGAAAAGAATCAGTGAAATCGAAGATATAACAATAGAAATTATCCAGTATAAACAACAGAAAGAAAATAGCCTATGGGTGGTGGGGGGGGGAATGAACAGATCCTAAGGAATGTGTGGGACTATAACAAAATATTGAAGATCTGTGTCATCAAAGTTAGGAGAGTAGAAGATGAAAAAGGTGAAGCTGAAAAAGTATTCAAGGAAATAATGGCTGAAAATTTCTCAAATGACATAAACTTACAGATTAAAGAAGGTGACCAAACCGCAAACTGTATAAACATAAAAAAAAAATCCATGCCAAGACTCATTATACTCAAACTTCTGAAAACAAAGGACAAAATTAAAAGACAGCAAGAGAGAAATGATGCCTTGCCTGTAGGGGAAAAACTATCACAGAGGATTTCTCATGGAGATCAGAATGAACTGGTACATATTTCAAGTGCTGAAAGAAAGAACTGTCAATCCAGAATTCTATGTCCAGTGAAAGTATCCTTTGGAAATGAAGGGGTAATCAGGACATTCTCAGAAAAAGGAAAACTAAGAGAATTTGCCACCACCAAACTGACCCTGAAAGAATGGCTTAAAGAAAAAAGGTTATCTCAATAGAAAGGAAGTAATAATAGAAGGAATCTTGGAACATCAGGAAAGAGAAAAAACATAACAGAAAGAGTAAAAATACGGATCAATACACTAAGTTTTCCTTTACTTCTTGAGTTTTCTAAATTATGTTTAATTGTTGAAGCAAAAATTGTAACACTACCTGATGTGGTTCTCAATGTATGCAGAGGAAATATATAAAACAATTATAAACAAAGTAAAAAGAAGTAGGTTTCTACATTTCACCCAGTAGACTATGATAAGGTAGGTATGTGTATATAATGCGACACCTCTCTCTCTCTCTCTCTCTCTCTCTCTCTCTCTCTCTCCCCCTCATTACATTATATATACATAAAACATACATACATATATATGTGTTTGTTCTATGTACACATAATGTAATAACATATTTAAAAGTGATACAAAGAGCAAAAATAAAAAAAACAGTACAAGAAGAAACACTTCAAAACACTATAGGAAAATAAAAATTCAATTCTTATAAAAAGCTCAAGTAATCCACAGGAAGGTAGAAAAAATAGTACAGAGAAACAAGAAACAGAGAGATCAAACAAAACAAAAATTAATGTCAGTCATAAACCCTAACTTATCAATACTTACATTAAAATGTAAGATAATGATCAAAATTGTTAAAATATTGGTAGAGTGGATAAAAAACATGAACCAACTGTATGCTGTCTGTAAGAAACTCACTTCAAATATAGTAACATAGGTAGATTGAAAGTGAAATTATGGGAAAATATATCCCATACAAATATTAACCAAAGGAAAACATGGGTGGCTATACTAATGTCAGATAAAGTAGACATCAAAACAAATGAAACTGCCAGAGACTAAATATCTATGTGTTCATACTGATATAAATAAATGTTTGAATGAATTAATACATGTGGAGAAGAGACAAATCTCCCTTGCAGGAGCATTCCAAGTAATTTATGTTGATACCTTGTTCTCAAGGTGGTCAAGCTCCTTACTCAACTGTGAGTTGCACATAGTGACTTTCTATCAAAGAGTACAGTATGAGAAGTGTAAAATAGTGGGAAAACCTGACAAACACTGCTTCAGCTAGGTGATCAAAGTCAACATCACATTGATAGTTGTAATCATGATATGATGTGGTAAGAATGCCATTTGACTTCTATGATGTTTCTCTCTAAAACCTATAATCTCAGACTAATCATGAGAAAAACATCAGACAAATTCCAAAAGAAGAGCATCCTACAATATACCTGACAGTGTTCTGCAAAACTGTCAAAGTCACCCAAAACAAGGAAAGTCTGAGAAGCTGTTACATCCAAGTGGAGTTTAAGGAGACACAATGACTAAATATAATATGGTATCCTAGATGGGATGTTGAGACATTAAAAAAAGACATTAGGTAAAAACTAAGGAAATCTGAATAAAATATGGACTTTAATTAATAATGACATGTCGATATTGGTACATCAATTGCAACAAATGTACCATACTAATATAATATATTGATAATAGGAAAAACTGTGTGCAAGGAGTATATGGAAACTCTCTGTACCATCTGCTCAAATTTTTTGTAAATGTAAAACTATTCTTAAAAAATAGATCTATTAATTTAAAAACTATCAAGAATATTACAGAATTATAAAAGAGTTAATCTACCAAGAAGACATAGCAATCACAAATGTGCATAAACCAAAGAGGAGCACCACAAAATTTAGGAAGCAAAAACTAATAGAACTGAAAGAAGAAATAGACAAATCCATAATTAGAGTTGGAAACTTCAATGTGCACTGCTCTCAACAAATGATAGAACAACTAGACAAAAAATCAGTAAAGATATAGGAAGAACTCAAAAACACTACCAAACATCAGGATCTAGTTAGCCATTAAAAAAAAAATTCAACGGAGTGCCCTCACGGTCCCCAGGATTTTTCTCTTGCTTCAACAGTGTTTAGATGGAACAGACCCAGGGACACCCTTTCTTCTAGCTTCCCGCCACCCTCCAATCTCTTTTCCAGTCTCGACCTTCTGAACCTTCTTAGCCATCCTCAGCCTCTGAGTCCAGCCAACACCATTTTTTCAGCTTAACTCCTTATTGTCAAACAACCATGAGCTCTCAAATCGGTCAGAATTATTCCATTAATGGAGAGGCTGCTGTCAACTGCCTGGCCAACCCACATCTTTTGGCCTCCTACACCTACCTCTCTCTGGGCCTCTATTTTAACCATGATGATGTGGCTCTGGAGGGCGTGGGCCACTTCTGTGAGATGGATGAGGAGAAGCACAAGGATGCCAAGCAACTCTTGCAGATGCAAAACCAGTGTGGAGACAGCGCCCTCTTCTGGGATCTGCAGAAGCCATACCAAGATGAATGGGGTAAAACTCAGGATGCCATGGAAGCTACCATGGTCATGGAGAAGCCCTTTTGGATCTGCATGCCCTGAGTTCTTCCTGCACAGTCCCGCGTCTCTGTGGCTCCCTAGAGAATCACTTCCTAGATGAGGTGAAACTCATCAGGGAGATGGGTGACCACCTCACTAACTTCTGCAGGCTGGTCAGTACCTTGGCTGGGCTGGGTGAGTATCTCTTCCAAAGGCTCACCTTTAAGCATGACTAGGAGCCTTTGGAGCCCAGAGGCCTTTGAGGGGCCCCTCTGAATTCCCCCTGGTGTTGTCTTTGTGCCTGAGCCTCTCCTTTGCAACAACTGGGAAGCCTTCTAACCACCCTGGAGCCCTCTCCCATACTGTGGAACAAATTGAAGCAATAAAGCTTTTTGCAGGAAAAAAAATTAACACATTTAAAAAAATTAAAATTACTCAGACTGTGTTCTCTGATCACAATGAAATCAAACTAGAAATCAATAACAGAAAGATAATAGGAAGTTTTCCAAACCCTTGGAAACTTAGAAACATGATTCTAAATAATTTATGGATCAAAGAGGACATCTCAAGGAAATTTTTTTTAAATACATATAACTAAATGAAAAAAAAGACAACATATCAGTATTTGTGGGACACAGCTAAAGCAGTGCTTAAGAGAAATGTATAGCACTAAATGCTTACAGTAGAAAAGAAAAAGTTTTCAAATCAATAGTCTAAGATCCTACCTCAAGAACTAGAAACTAACAAACAGAAGGAAGAAAATAATAAAGATCAGAAAATCAATAAAACTGAAAAATAGGAAAACAATAGAGAAAATTAATGAAACAAGAAGCTAATTATCTGTAAAGATGGATAAAACTGACAAATCTCTAGTAAGATTGACAAAGGAAAAAAAAAGAAGACATAAATTACCAGTATCAAGAATGAAGCAAAAGATATCACTATAGACACATATAATAGTAGTAGTAGTAGTAATAATAATAATAATAATAATAATAATAAGCAACACTGCTAACGACCCTACACACATAAATTTGATGAAAATAAATGAAATGGAGCAATGGAGCAATTCCTCAAAAAGTACAAACTACCACAACTCGCTCGATATAAAATAGATAATTCGAATTAAGGAATTCCTATTAAGGAAACTGAATTTGCAATTAATAACATTCCTTAGCGATTTCCAAAGCCAGATGATTTCAGAGAATTCTACCAAGTGTTAAAGAAGAATTTGCACCAGTTTTACAGAAAATAAGAGGAAATACTTTCCAATTCATTCTATGAAGCCACTGTTATGCTGATACCAAAAACAGCCAAAATAGTCCAAAAAAAACTACAAACCAATATCCCTCATGAACATAGATATGAAAATCCTTAACAAAATATTAGCAAACAAAATTCAGCAATATATAAAAAGAATTATGCACCACGGCCAAGTGGGGTTTATTCCAGGCATGCAAGGCTGCTTCAAAATTTGAAAATCGATCACTATAATCCACCATATTAACAGACTGAAAAAAGAAAGGTCATATGATCATATCAATTGATGCAGGAAAGTATTTGACAAAATCCAACACCCATTCGCAATAGAAATTCTTAGAAAATTGAGAATACAGAGGAACTTCCTAAACTTTGGAAAGAACATCTTCTCAAAAAATAAAAACCATAGGTAACATACTTAATATTGAAAGACTGAATGTTTTATCCCTAAGACTAGAGACAAGGCAAAGATGTTTTTCCTCACTACTGCCATTCAACATACTACTGGAAGTTGTAGCCAGTGCAATAAGGCAAGAAACAAAAATAAAAGAAATAGAAATCAGAAAGAATAAACAAAACTCTATTTTCCAATAACATGATTATTTAGACAGAAAATCCTAAGGAATCTACCAAAAAAAAGCCTCTGGAACTAATAAGTGAGTTGAACAATTTTGAAGGCTACAAAATCAACACAACATATATATATATATATATATATATATATATATATATATATATATATCGACATATACCAACAAATATATGGAAACCAAAATTAAAAACACAATACAATTATAATTGGTTCAAAAAATGAAATGCTGAGATATTTATCTAACAAAACACATACAGGATATGTATATTGAATTCTTCAAAGTTCTGATAAAAGAAATCAAAGATCTAAATAAATGTAGAGATATACTATGTTCATGGGTTAGAAGACTCAACATATAAAAATGTCAATTCTCCCCAAATTTATAAACAGCTTTAATCCAATTCCTATGAAGATCCCAGCAAAATATTTTACAGATGTAGGCAAGGTTATTCTAAAACTTACATTAAAAAGCAAAGGAACTAGATTTCCTGTATAGCTATAGTAATAAAAAATGTATGCTATAGGCAGATAGACATGCCAATGGGAAAAAAATAGAAATCAATGATAAAGAATCCATGATCAGTAAAATAAATGAAATTGAGAACTCAGAAATAAACCCACAAGAATGGCCAACTGATATTTGAAAAAGCAATTCAGTGAAGGAATGATAGTCTTTTCAACAAATGGTGCTGGAACAATTGGATATTCATAGGCAAAGAAAAGGGGCCCTCTACCTAGACTTCAAATCTTAAACAAAAATTAACCCCAAATGAACCATAGATTTAAATGTAAAACTATAAAATTCTTAGAGAAATAATATAAGAGAACATCTTCAGGCCCTAGGGCTTGGTAAAGAATTCTCAGATATAACACCAAAAACATGATTCATAAAATTAAAAATTAAAACTGTACTTCATCAACATAAAAATTAAAAAAAAAACTTTTGTGAAAGCCTCTTAGGAAAATAAGAAGATAAGTTATAGACTGGGGAAAAAATATTTGCAAACCACATGTCTAACAAGGGACTCATACTAGAATATGTAAAGAAGTCTGAAAACTCAACAATAAAAACAAATCCAATCAGAAAATGGACAAAACACTTGAAGAGATATCTCACTGAAGAGGAAAAACAGATGACAAATAAGCACATGAAAAGATGTTCAATATCATTAGCCATTAGAGAAGTACAAATTAAGACCATGGTGAGATATTACCATACACCTATCAGAACAGCTAAAGCAACATAGTGATGATACCAATGCTGACAAAGATGCAGAGAAACTAGGTCTCTCATATACTGCTGGTAGGAATGTACAGTCACTCTAGAGAATAATTTAGTAATTTCTTAAACATCTAAACTACTATATGACCCAGTAATCTCACTCCTAGGTATTTATCTTAGAGAAATGAAAATTTAAGTCCACATAAAAATGTGTATTTAAACGTTCATAGCAGCTATTTTTTTTTAGTTCAAATAGCTAAATTTGAAAACAACCAAGATGTCCTTTCATAAGTGAATGGTTAAATAAATTGTGGTATATCTACAACATGGACTATTATTTAGCAATAAAAGGTACTAATATAAGCACACAATAATTTGAATGGATCTCAAGGGTGTTATGCTGAGTTAAAAAAAAAAGCCAATTTCAAAAGGTCACAAACTGAATGATTCCATTTATACAACATTCTTGAAGTGACAAAATTAAGAGGTGAAGAACATATTAGTGGTAACCAGGGTTGTGGGATGGTGGGTGAGAGGGGAATGGGTGTGATTATAAGGGGTAGCAGGAAGATCTTCACAGAGATAGAACAGTTCTGTATCTTGATTGTGGTGGTGTTCACACCAATCCACATGAGATGAAATGACAGAGAACTGTGCACACACATTGTTCCGATATCTATTTTCTATTACATGAGATATAAATATTGGAGGAAACTGAGTGAAGGTTACACAAAACAAAACAAATATAATCTCTTGAGAAAGTAACTTCAAATAAAAGCAAGAGGAAATTGAATTCTCGGCAATAATTTTCTACCATATTTTTTTTAACTAGAATGTCAGGGGTTTTTTTTCTGAATGCGGAGGTTTCCAAATGTCTCCAGAGGCTCTAATAAGACTAACCCCATAGGGGTCTATGTGACAACATGCCCTTTGCTGCTTTCCTGGTCAACATTGGTGGAATACAAGAAATTCGGGCCTTCATCCAGGACTATAGCTGTAGGAGGAACCCCAAGGACCCTGTGGGCTCTCACTAGACATGTCCTCTCATTAAGGAGACATAGCAGACTGAATTGGCTCTCTGCTGTCCTTCTCTAGACCATAGGCCTCCAGCTAAATCAGAGTTAAATACCTCCAATCCAGCCTAGCCAATGACTGGTTAATACTTGGTCTTTTCATATTACTGTGCTCCTTCATTCTCAAAAAGTGGTTTGTATAAATTAAATATAACTCCTATGCTTGCTATTCTGACTGACATGCTGCTATTTCTTGGCCACCATGTGTTGTCCTGCTGGGACAATGAGCCTGATTGGCTAATGTCCTTCTTGGCCAATAGGCAACCACCCTGCTGGGAGGGCTGAATTGGAATCACACTGCAGGTGAGCTCAGGCAAGGTATTTAAATTGGATCTCATGACCCGGAGTTGAAATCAGTAGAAGATTTAGATCCTTGGCTTTCTATCCACCAACATATAGGCCTCTGTCACTTTTATCTAAAAAAGAAACAAACAAGAATTGCATTTCCCCAGTTATAAATTCATCCTTTTAAAAAAAATTATTATATTATTGAGTGGAAATGGCAGTGGCAGCAGATCAGAATTAGGCAAGACTCAAGTGAGCAAATATATTGGGAAGACCTCTCACAGAATTGAAAAAAACTTCTAACATCTTCATATTGTCAGCATGCATTCGGGATGCCCTAATATAACAGAAAAATCTGCTGCCAAGAAATGTGACATGGAGGGAGTCCATCATCCTGGGGGAGTTTGGGAGAGTGTTTTACTAAGAGTGAAGTGACCAATTGGGAGGGGTTTCTTAAGAAAAATTTATTACTAGGATGAGGTCACTTTACTTAAGAATGAGATGAAGAGAGATTGGGGAGGGATGATCAGGAACTACATTCCCTTAAGTGAAGACCGTGTTATCTTTAGTGGAGCACCAGGAAATCAGAATGGTTAAAAATGGTTACATTACCAGAATTTGTGACAGAGCTTTCTCCTTTCCATGAAGTGGAAAGAGGTAGCTGGAATAAACTGAAAAAAAATATATGTTACAATACTGATCTATTTTTTGTGGATAGATGAAAGTGGCCCACCAGTCAGTTTCAGTTCTAAAAGTCAAAGGGCATCAGCTCTAACAAATGGAAAATTGTGGAAAGATGGAAAGATATTCTCAGTGATTCACTAGGGAGTCTGCCTTAAGAAGTAAATGGAAAGAATCTGTCTGAAAGCGATGAGGTATTTGAGGAGTGCCACAACAAGGGAAAAACCCCTGTCATTATGGTGTACCCACCACCAGTTGAGCTTCATTAAGAGGGCAAGTCTGCACATGAAGCTGTCAAGATGACTCAAACAAGGAAGATGATTTGCAAGGCAGACAACAAACCTGCAGGAGGACTTAGGACAGAGCAGCCTGGGGCAACCCTAAAAAAAAAATCTATACTACTCAGCCATCCACCCATCCTGAAATGGAATGGACATCTATCATTGAAAATCTTGAAGTCCAATGAGTCCAAGAATGTTTTAAAAGCCAGGGAAGATGTCGTAAGAACTGAAAAGTTTTCCAAATGGTTGATGGAGGTGAGGTAAGGTATGGGGCAACAAAAACACTAGAGACAAGAGAAACTTGTAGAAGCCTTTGCTCAGACAGTTGATATGGGGATATATAGAAGGAGCTCAGAGAACATACAGGGAGCATGTAGGGATTGGGTCAATTAAAAGGCAATGACAAATCGATAGAGAAAGATCCTCATGAGAATCATGAGGAAGATTTTTTGCTGGTCATCACAAAGGCTAGATGCTGGACAGCCACTCCATTCAATTAGTATGGAATCTCTGAGCTTCCCATCCCCAAGAATGGCAATAGACACACACACACACATACACACACGCACACAACCTTGAAAATTCAGCACTTGTACTCAATAATGTAAAATATGGAAAGATTATATGACTTTACAATTATTACAACCAAAAGAACTAGAAAGTCAAAACAAAATGGTTGATGCTGATGGCTTTCTAAAAACTGTTTAGAAAACAAACTTTTGATGATGAACTAAAGACTTTGTGATGGTGAATTCCTGCAACAAACCAATAGTATTTACCTTTTTTAGAGAGGAATGGGCAGTGACTTGGGAAAAGTAAAAAGGTATTAAGTTTCTTATAAAGTCAAATAAACATTTATCATATGACCCTGCAATTCCACTCCTAAGTATTTACCCTAGAGAAATAAAAGTTTATGTTCACATAAAAACCTGTACATGAATGTTTATTTATAGAAACCCCAAACTGGGTTTCTATAAACATGGTGAATGGGTAAATAGACTTTGGTATGTCCATACAATAAAAAGACAATAATTGTCATCAATAAAATATAGTGAACTATTGTACACACAATTACATGGATGAATCTCAAATGTATTATGCTAAATTGAAAAAAAAACAGAATCAGAAGACTACATAATATATAATTCTATTTATATGCTGGAAAAGGCAAAACTATGGAGATAGAAAACAGGCAGTGGTCACCAGAACCTGGGGACAAGTTGAGAGGTTGACTACCAAGGGGCATAAGGGAACTTTTCATGATATGGAAATTTGTTATATCTCAATTGTGGTGGTGGTGGTGGTTACAAAAGTGTATACATTTAATCAAAACTCATATAATCATACTACTAAAAAGGATGATGCTTACTGTATGTAAAGTACATCTTAATGAACCAGACTTTAACTTTTTAATCTGATTATCCAAACAGGCTACAGTGGAGAAAGTAGGTCAATCTGGTTGCTTCCAGTTTGTACCTGATTTCACATCAAAGACAGAACTCCAAACCAAAAAACATACATGAACTCATCTATCATCTCCAAAAAGAGACCAGTGTCTACTCTCTAGGGAGAATGAGTGTGTCCTGAGGCACAAAGATGAGCAACAAATTTTGCCTGCCTGGTATTTCACTTTACATATGGGACTCTGCATTCAGGGACAAATTAAAGAAGTTGTTTTGGTTCCAAGTCAAGAATATTCAGAAACATCTGACCATTCTGCCCTCACAAATTTTAAATTAAGAAAACAGGAGTAGTGGGTTCCCAGCACATAATTACTTCCCAAAGCCATACTGAGCTTGTTGGGAAGAATACAGAATGGAATAGATAACTGGACTTTTCCACTGAATTCTGGATACAGAAGTAATTTAAAACTCCTCAACTGTGGGTGTTGTTTATGGGATGGGAAAATTTGCAGAAGTACCTGAAATCTCACAAGCAGCACCTAAGATTGAATTGGCTTAAAGTGGGCATGCCTTAGAAACCTCAAGGATTTCTTTTCTTCTCTTTTATTCCTAACCTAACAGAGCCGTCGATCGATATTTGCAATATGGTATGGAGAATTTTGATGGGAGAGTCAGCTGGATGGTAAAGTCCATCAAAAGGGTCACACATTTCTACATGAGTTCAAGTTGGTGTAAAGACTATGCCTACCTAAAATTCCAACAGAAACATACCTCCAATGCTGTTGATGTCATAGAAATGAAAATAGTCTAAAAATTGTTGGCTTGGAAGTAGAGTTATTGCCGAGGTTCATCCATAAACATTACTGTCTGGTTTGGAAACCAACTGGAACTTGGTGAACAACTACACTCAATTATGAAAGTTCCAATTTGTCCATAAGCACTATAGTAGCCTATGGCCATAAATTGAATGGGAAAATTTTTGGAAAAGCCTCCAACTTCTCCATGGGAAATAGCTATATCAATATCAATATCGATTGATGTTGATGCATCTCCAACTATTTTACTATTATCTTCTAACTAAATAATCTTGTGAGAGAACTACTAACTGCAAGAGAAAGCAACTAGTACTTTAAGGATGACTCTTTTGTAAAAGGAAAAACTGGACTGGGAATCCAGGGACCTAGGATCTTAATAAGTTACCATGGAATTGAGTCTAGGAGGTTGAAATTGTGGCCTTTTGGGCTTCCAAAAGAGCAATCCATTTTGAGGATATACAAACACCATGGTAACAAAGTCAGCCTATTTATTTCTAACAGTCAGTAGGTTATTGGACTTATTGGCAGGCATATCTATTTGGCACCGCATCTGCTATTCTTCCTATTAGAGAAGGCAGTCTGGCATAACAGTTAAGTGTACAGACTCTGGAGCCATTTTGCCAGTGTTCAAATTTTATCTTTGCCATTTTTGAGCTATGAGAACTTTGGCAGATTATTTAACATCGCTATGTTTTCATTCTTCATCTGTAAAAATAGATATAGTAATAACAATGATTCCATTGAATGATTCCATTCATTGTTGTGAGCCATGACTTCATAAATGTAAAAAAACTCATGATAAGCAATAGCTCTTATAATCATTATCTATTAGTATTCTTATTTTCATTTCTAGGGGCTGAAACTCTAAAAGTGAGTGGACAGATAAGATTTGGGAACATCGGATGCAGTGAGACTCTTAACTATTAAGACTTCAGAACCAGAGATCTGAGCTGGATCCTCTTCCTTGCATTTGTGTTCCTTGTCAATACAATTTGGAGGAGGGCCAGGAACACCAAAGTACTGCACACTCCCCTCTCTGATGGGTGGGTCCTAAATTGCCCTTTTGTATTTCGGGAAGCTCCTGTCATAAGTAACCAAAGTCTGTATAGGGATCTGTATTAGTCTCGTAGGATTGCCATAATAAATTACCACAAACTGGGTGGTTTTTAACAACAGAAATTTATTCTTTCTTAGTTCAGGAGACTAAATGTTTAAAATCAAGGTGTTGATTCTCTGAGGGTTTTAAGGGAGAATCTGTTCCATGCCTTTCTCTTAGCTTCTGGTGTTGCCGTCAATCCTTGGCATTCCTGGGCTTGTAGATACATCATTCCAATCTCCACCTCTGTTGTCACATGGCATTCTCCCTATATGTTTCTGTCTCTGTGTCTCTCCTCTTCTGATAAGGAGAATAGTCATATTGGATTAAGGGCCCAACCTAAAGACCACATCTTAACTTGATTACATCTGCAAAGATCCAACTTCCCAAATAAGGTCAAATTCGCAAGTATTGGTGATTAAGACTTCAACATATCTTTTTGAGGATAAAATTAAACCCACAACAGGGTCTAAGACAATAAACATTTTAGTATACCTGAAACCATGATGCCATAACATACAATGGTTGGTGGAAAGACGTAAATATTAAAGGGGAGGACTGGTTTTCTACTTGCCTAAAATGCACCCTGCAGTGGTGCTAAACCAGCCACTCTAAGAATTTTTTCAGGAGACCTCTATTTGAGACATAACTTTAAGTAAGCTTTGCAAAATGCTGCTCGAGTTTGACTCCTCTCAGTTCACAGCAACTCTTATTGAATTGATGCTATTCCAACTATGAAAGAGAATGCCCCCACCACTGGAAACCATACAATTAAGATATATTGCTGTTAAGGAAAGAGGGGTACTTACAACTAAGAAATGACATGGAAAATAACAAACCTCACAGACATGAATGGACAGTCACACATACCTAACACCCCCAACCCTGTGGACATTGTAGAGAGAATAAATCAGGTCTAAAGGTTGAGCTGCTTAAAGGCTGCAATGTCATAGCGTCCCAAAAGTGGGAGTCAGAGGTAAAATATAATTTGGCAAAGAGTTACAACATTTAGTTTAGAGTTTTAAATTTTAAATCAGTCAGATATATGATAGAATCTAAGGTCCAGGCCAAGAATCTACTCATGCCAAAGAGAAAGCCTTAGAATTGATTGATAATTGGTCATGACCTTTGTCAGTTTCCATTCCTGTTCCTAAACTTGAGTGAGGAGTGGAAGGTGAGGGATTCTTTCTCAATAATGTGCAAACTCATACTCAGTGTATACAAGCAGGATAAGAGAATCAATCAGCCCTGGTATGTCCATGCATTGCAGTTAAAGAGGCATAGGCAGAAGCCCTCATCCCTTTTCCTGGGAGGTCAAAACCAGAGACAGGTGCAAGGCTTGCTCCTAGAATGCCACCTGTAGTGGCCATAAAAATGTACGACTGAGATTTCCTACTGCAGGAAGCATAGTTGGCTAGTAGCCCCAGCTTTTATCTGACTTGGCCACCACCACACTTGTGCCAAGACCATGCTATCCCTGGGCTACCAATAGCCACTGACTGAGCATGGTGCAAGTACTAGTACTGGCCCATTCTTGAGGAACACAAGATTTCTCTAACCTGTCTGCCTGGCTCAAACTTTCTTTGAATTGTCCAACAGACTAGGACTCTATCTAGCCAATCCTTTTCCTCTCTCCCTCTCCCTTCACAGGTATCAGACCTGGATTGTAGTCTGAAGTCTCTCCTTGCCTACTTCTGCTTCTTCCTCCTTATATCCCACAGGCATTTCTCCCAATAAATTTCTTTCACATCTAATCCCATCTTGGGATCTGCTTCTTGGAGGTTTTGAATATACATAAATTATACTGTTGATGTAATCCAAGAAAGCAGATGATCAGGTGGACTTTGGGGACTGGATCACTCTTCTCTTGTTGGGCAAAGATGATGTCATTCTAAGCTGTAGATGGGAACAGATATTCCTTTTCACAAGGTAGTGACCCAAATGCTGAAGATTTCATCAGTAGTGACTTGAGAAAATGTCCAGTACAAGGGAACACCTTTGCAGGTATAATGATTTCAGCATTTGAGAGATAAGTCAGTAAAATTGGCTGGTTATTACTAGTTTGTATTTATGTCTTACGAAGGGATAATGAGACCAAGGGCTGTTAACAAGCAATTATAAATATAATTGGCTACATATAAGAGCCAGAGGATCTTGTTGATAGCTTATAAAAATGCCCTTTTCTTCTTCAGTAGAAGAGCAGACACATCAGAAGAGCAGACTCAGGACTTGATAGTAAGAACCTCAAGATAATTAAATGCTCATCCCAGGCAACTCTGTCATACTAAAGTCAGAGTACTGGTTGGAAAAACCTGGGATCTGAAAAATGGGGTGGTGGTATCTGGATAGATTCTCCTAAGATGTTGGCTCTATAGATTTCCCTGGAGTCACAGAAATTGAAGAACTAGCCTGTCCTTCCCTAGTAAGAGCTGCTTCTCTCATGCTGAAAGATGCCAGTGAGGCCTCACCCCATGAAACAAATCGTTTCTCTTTCAGGAGCTGCTCTAATCTTTTCTCCTGGTTGCCAGACTGATTATCTGGGTTAAATCCCAGCATAACCCAACTGGAGACATGCTGGGCCTGAAAAGGAAGGAAATAGATTATATATGGAAGGAACTGCAAGGATTAGCTAATACACAGTGGCATGAGCCAGGTGAGTCCCCTGGGATTAGATTTTGAGGTGCTTGATTAAGACAGCTAGAATAGAACATTGAAGAAGCAAGAGTTTATCAATTTAAGGGTGCTTTCTTGGGAGGTGGACTTAACATCCTAGCAAGCACCCCAGGGATTGGGCAAACTCACTGCTAGGATGGCTCTAAGATGACTGGAGTAGGCATGGGCCCATGCTGAATGAAGTGGAAATGCCTGCATTGCTTGGAGAATGACAGAGAAAGGAATAAAGAGGTGAAGGAATTTAACGTGTTGGAATGAATAAATCATGTGAGGTTAGAAATACTACCAGATTATGTTCCACTAGGGGCACAGAAAACTCATTATTTACCAAAGCCATCAGGAATGTACTGGTGAGAAGGACACCAACATCGCTAAGAAACTTGGCAGTGGTTCTCACCCATTGGCTATGGCTAAGGGTAGGAGAGGTGGTCACAGAGTTGAGCTCAGTAATGTCCATGGGGATCATGGAGACTTAAAGTAATAGAAGCAAGGTAGCAGCAATTAACTGCCAGAAGCCAGGAGGTTGCATTCATTATAATGACTGGCAATACTTTAAGTCAGAAGAGGAGCTGAGGGAGCTTGTTGTGTAGGGTTTTGTGGCACACTTAGGAGGAAAAACAGATGGGCAAGCCAACAAATGTTCTACTTAGCATCTACAACCAGGAAAAAAAAACAAGAATGTAGAGGGAAACTGAAGGCAGTTGGCCCAATAAAAATTGTGACTATAAAGGGATAGTATGGAGATCTTTGTGGTGACAAAACACTTTTGTATCTTGATTTTTGTGCAGGTTATACAAATATATACATATTATAAAATGTCATTGAATGACCCATACATACAAAATAAACAAGTGCATACAAAAACAGGTAAAATCCAAGTTAAGATTTATAGTGTAATTAATTGTATAGTACTCACCTAGATCATGCCAATTGATTCCCTGGTTTTAACAATGCACTATAAGTTATGTAAGATGTCCCCATTGAAGGAAGTTATGTGATGAGCACATGGGACCTCTCTGTACTATTTATGCAACTTATTGTGAGTCTATAATTATTTCAAGTTAAAAAAGAGCTTTGGAGCAAAGTTCAAGGCTCAGAGGCATATTGGAATACAGAGTAATGTCAGCCCTCGGGGTGGAAATAGTGATCTGTGTAGCTGTGATCTGTTATGAAGCAATAGATACCTGGACATGAAGAAATTGTTGCAATTCTGCATTTTTTCTGCAGAGAAACAACTAAGTATATTTTGAGCCCAAAGCAAGGAAGATAAGTACAAGTAGCTGAAACTCTGTCATATTTTGTTATTGAGATAACAAGATTGTTCAACAGCATTGCTTTTCATAAGCCAAACAAGAAGGCCCATGTCAAAGCTTGTAGTTTGGAAGCAACTTGGAAGAAAATCCCTTGGACAGTAGTCACTCTTCTAAGAAATATTGCATCATCAATAATCTTGATGGTATAGAGAATAATATCATGTGGAAAAACATGAATTCCAACTCTGAGTTGAAAAGTGATTCAGAATAGTCAAGTTATAGATGTGAAGATGTTTTAGAAATACTTTAAGCAATTTATATTGCTTATATTGTTTATGTGCTTATGAGAGTGATATATGAAAAGATACTGTATCTATATAAGACTGCAATGACTCTCAATAAAGAGAAATTATAAGTGCAAAGAAAACATTATGGAATGGTTTAATTGTCAGCCTTTTACTTTCCTAGTGCAGAAATGCATAAAATATTGGTACATTTTACGTTTAATAGCATCTTAGATTTGATGAAATACAGTATCCAGAAATAGCCCCTGGCCAGACCTGGATGAATATCTTTGGCCCCCAACAGCCCATCTCTGACCTTGCATTCACCTCTGCCATTTACACCTTGAGGATGCTCATGCCTATATCAGGACCCACATATCAGCCACTCCTGAAATGAGGCAGCTCACCCGAGACAACTTTCACCTCACCATGATGTAGCTCCATTCCAGACCAGAGCCCTGACTTCTGCTCCCCATAACATGAGGCACTTGCCCTCTTCAACCTGCTCCAACCTTCAGACCAGAGACCTCATCTTTTCTACATCAACACCCTACCCAATTACTCCAGCTTTTGGCCTGTACATAGAAGACATTCACAACAAAAGAATCTCCAAGTCACCTCCAGGAGCCAGCAAAAGAAAAAAGGCCACAGTTGACCATCATCACCCAACTGCAGTAGTCAACTGCAGTAAAACGGGTAGAGTTTTCTTCCCGTCACATCAGTATGATCTGGCACTGCCACAAGCTCTGGAAGAAGTTTCTGGTACCATTCAGGGAGAGAGAATGCTACTGAGAAGGAGAAGGGGTGCCTTCGGTCCATTTGAGAACTGCTGGGGGTCTTTCTTGGTCCTTGCTGTGGGCAAAGGCTATTTCTTGATGAGAAGAGCTGACCTGAGTGAAACCTTTGGTTTGGCAAAAGTGTTGCATGGTGTGAAGGGCAGAAGTGAGAGCCCTGATCTTCCTGTGGCCTGTTTCCATTTCTAAGTGCCAAAGAGATAGATGTCTCCTGGACTACTTAACAGCTGCTTAATTGGGGGACTTAGTTTAAATGGGATACAGGGGAACTTGAAAAAGAAGAAATTTAAGGGGTGGCATTGCACAATTTCAGCACAATTATAACATTTTGAATTAGTTTAAAATTAAATGTTTTTAATCAACAACTAAGATTTTTAGTAAATTCAAATGGCTTTGGGTTCACTTTACAGTAATTTTATGAATCAAGCAGATGTGTTTTAGGTTGTTGTTAAATTCTTTCCTTGTGTTTCTTTTGATATTTTTGTTTTTATTTCAATTTCATTTTAAGGTAAGTGATT
Source organism: Eidolon dupreanum (assembly GCA_028627145.1). Classification (NCBI taxonomy): domain Eukaryota; kingdom Metazoa; phylum Chordata; class Mammalia; order Chiroptera; family Pteropodidae; genus Eidolon; species Eidolon dupreanum. The sequence goes on along the minus strand of CM053505.1, from coordinate 31,735,130 downwards.
TTTATTATTTATTCGGTTTCTTGAAGTTTTCATAAACCTTTTAAGTTTGGAAATTAGCTGAAATGAGTATCTCCCAACAGCAGTTTATACTTTTGTAACTATTGATTGTGTTCATTTTTAAACTATTTTAGGTTGCTGTTCCAGCCACATATTCAGTTTGTGACTTCTTAAACATATATTTAAAATGTTTCAATGATTTTGTTTTGTATATTTCTTTCATATTCAATAAGCTTTTTATTAGCACAACTTTTATCAGACTTTGATGTTATTTTGGCATTATAACTGTTCTATTAGAATTGAGGATGCAAATATTCCTATGGTTTCCATTTGACCATTTGATTTACTTTTTAAACCCTGTGTGCATTTTCTAAGCTTTTTAAAAATTATATATTTACATGTATTTCAGAATTTGGGGAGTGGTTTATCTTTCTTTTAGTTTTTATATTTTATTTTTACCTTATTTTTAATTGAGATATATTGGCATATGACATTGCATAAGTTAAAAGTATACATGTTGATTTGATACAGTCATATATTGTAATATGATTGCCAGTGTAGGATTAACTAACATTTCCATCACTTAACATAAGTATTATTTCTTTTTTTGTGGTGGGGGTAAGATCTAGTCTCTTAGCAAATTTGGTGTTTATAATACAATATCATTATCTATAATCACTATACTGTACTTTAGATCTCCAAGTCTTATTTATCTACTAATTGCAAGTTTGTACCCTTAAACAACATCTCTCTAATCCCCCCAGCCACCATTTTACTGGTAACCACCATTTTACTCTCTGTTTTTATGAGTTTTTAGAGTCCACATATAAGTGATATCCTACAGTATTTGTCTTTCTCTGACTTATCTCACTTAGCATAATGTCTTTAAGCTCCACCCATGTTGTTGTAAATGCAGGATTTCCTTCTTCCTCATGGCAGAATAATATTCATATAAATATATCACATCTACCTTACCAGATGTAGGAGCTGGGTAGGCTTGCCCTGCACATCTCATTGGGGCCACTTGGAAATGCACCAAGCTGTGGAAGAGCCAACCTGCTGAGCCCCTTCAAGGTGACTGAGGCACCTGCTCTCTGCTTGCCTTTCATCTTCACACCTCCAGAGTGTGTCCCATCAATCTGAGAATGAGGAAGGCATACTCCTGTGTAGAATGCTTGTATGTGCAGTGTTTTCCTGATGCTAGCTAGAGGCCAAGTAGATAGGGAGGGCTCTGGGCAGTCCAAAGAAAAATATACAGAATGTGCTAGACCATGCAGATAAATACATAAATGGTAGTTCTACCAAATTAGGTGTTAACCAACCCTTCCCTACCTCTGCATCCATATCATCCCTGCAAGCTTTGTTACTTATCTTTCTTTTATCTTTTTAAGCTTCACTGTCCAAACTGATACTCTTATTTAACCTACACTCTGAGTTCTCTATCCTTTGGCTGTATTTCTTAGGCTCTTATTAACCACCTGCCTGTTAGCATTGTATCTTTTCCAACTGATAAATTCCTAAATTACCCTTTTGGGCAACAGTCTTGGGTCCTGTTGCCTATGCCTTTTCCTGGAAGGCAACCCTGATGAGACCTGACCCAGCTCAGACTGCATGCTTACTAAATAATACTTGCACCATCACCTCAGGCATTATTTTTGTATGATTTTCTTAAATGTATTTCACAGTTACAGGGTTTGGGAAGGCAGAGTATATTCTAAGGTCATGGTCTGCATACAAGCTTGATGATCGATTGGAGAAATCCATGGTAGCCCTCTCTACTGGTTAAAATAATGCTAGCTACTATCACAGATAAACCTTGAAACAATTTCAGTGGCTTAACACAATAGAAGTTTAATTCTTGCTCCATAAACCCAGTGAAGATGTTCTTACTTAGCGTTACTTTCTTCCTATCTTGTAACTTTTCTTCTATCTAGGGCTCCAATGTTCCCTCTATTTATCTTGCAAATAAGAAAAGAGACAATGGAGAAGGCATAGTCCCTTATTTGGCCACATAGTAACTCTCTTATCCATTAGCAAACACTGGCCACCTGGATGGAGCTGGAGGTGGAGTAGGGCACTGAGAACTATAATCTCCTGCTAGGCAGCTGCTCTTAGACACAATTCCATGCAGCAGAAAGAGAGCATGAATCTTAGCTGCCTAGCCATCTCAGCCACACCCTGCTTATTCTTTTTCAAACAATTAGATTCTAAATAAATCATAGCTGGATATATAATTTTTGTGTATTCTAAAAAGACAGTGAGACAAAATTTCCTGAAAATAAATTAGAAACAAATTCTCAGTATCTGACAATTGGCTTCAAATGTAAACGTGGACTTGAAAAGTTTTAAGACTTTTCCATGGTGCCTAAAAAATAGCACCCTCCTTCATTAACATTTAAATAACTGGGTACAAAAAGTTGAAAGGTAAAAATTATTAAGAGTAGGAGTCAAATATGTGGTGACAGAAAGAAATCTAACTATGGGAGGTGAACACACAATGCAATACATACATGCCTTACTGTTAAATTGTACACCTGAAACACTGAATTTCGTTAACCAATGTCACCATTAAAAAATAAAATAAAAATAAAAAAAATAAAAGTGAGAAACCATTTTTAAAATAAAAGAGTAAAAGTCCCCAAGCTCCTTCTTGGCATACACATTTTTCAAGTACTTAGAAAACATTGGTAATGAAATGATTGTTGACTCTTTGTGTGTCTTTTTCTGACAGAATGTATGCTTATTCCTGCTGATAAGCTGCTTTTTCAGATCTGGCAAGACTATCATCATCAGGGGTCAGCTCCTCCTTGGCAATATATTTGAGCAACATGAAGCCCAGGCCTATTCCTGGGTGGCCAGCTCCAGTACAAGTTTCAGGAGCCTGTAGGCTTGTATTCGAGGAGACACTATCCCTGTCTTCCCTATGCCTCTCCAGCCTGTGGTCCTTCAGCTAGGCTCAGTAAATACCCTGCACCCCAGCCTAACTAGTGAGTGCTGAATACTAGGTTTTTTCATGCAAAGATGTCCCTTCATTCCTACAAGAGTGTATATAAGTCGCATGTCTTTTTCTCCATATCTCAATCTCCAAGACAGATTTTGTTCATATTTACCAAAGAGAGTCCATTCCCATCAAACAGTGAGCACTGTAGAATTAAATGAAGATGTTCTAGGGAGAGATATGTTAGAGCGGTTACCCCCACAGAATTTACCTAGAAAGTCCCCAGTAGACATTATTTTTTCTCCCAAATCTTTCTTTTCAGTCTCCAGAGATCAGGTCCCCCTCCTCCTTGCCACTTGCACCAAATAGTGTTCCATTTTTCCTGGCTTTGTTCTCTCCCTCAGGTATCTTGCCCAAGTCTTCTTGATCTCTCCACTTACTCTTTCAGACACATTTAAGTCTCTTCTAGTTTCTCCCTACAAACTTGTATACTCCACCTGTTACTGGTTCTGAGGAGTCCTGGAACTCCTAGACCTCCGTTCTTAGTGACCGATCAACAAAGAATTGAAGGCAGATGCCCAGAAATTGATTGTATGCAAACTGGCTTTATTAAAAGCAAAAGTACACTTTTAGAAGGGAGAAAAGGCAGCCAGGAGTGGTTAGCCTTGAAAACAAAGTAAGCTCACTCTGAAAAGGGAGAGTAAGCTGCCAAAAGTGGTCAGCCTCAAAGGCTTCTGCCAAACAAAAGTGCACCCTCAGATGGGAGAATGGGCAGGCTCAAGGGAGAGCTGCCCCATCCATGATAGGTTTGGGGATTTTATCAATTAACCTAACTAAGGGTGGAATATTCATGATTTTGGGTCACTTCATGGAAGGAAGGTAGGCTTTTTTTTCCCCCAGAATTAAGGAGATGCCCCTTTCCTTGCCATGTTTGGGCTTTTCAAAACTGTCATGGTGTCAGATGAGTGATGGGTACAGCCTTAACCGCAATGCTAATTTACTATAATGATTGTATAATGAAGTAAAGGTGAATTCTGGGTCACACCAGGTGTCCTGCTCATGCTTATATTGGGAACTGTCCCTATCCCCTTTATTTTCTACTTTAGCAAGAAGTTTTAAACTACAAAACTGCTTCACTACATCAAAGCTATTGCTCAAGGGTGTTTTTCATTTTAGTGGCTCTGGAAAGGGGTCCTGATGTCATTCCTACCTCACACCCACTACTGAAAACTCCCTTCAGATCTGTGACAGGTCATTAATTATATTGAAGTTGATGACTTGGTCCCTAGCCCACTCCGACCCCCCTCCCCCCCCAAAAAAAGCTTCCTTTAATAAGGCCTACTCTCCTCAGAAAGTTTTGGTTGTTATATCTAATTTTCTCTTCTGCTGCCTGTACAACATAAACATCTTGGTATTGTCCAGCTGATTTGTAGGGGACACATTATGTTTTGAGGCGCTGTAATTGCAGAAGCCATTCATCCAGACATTGCCGGATATTGGGCGGGGAGGAAATACAAATTATGGACCAAGTAAAATGCAAAACACATACAGTACATTTCCATCAAAAGCTAGTCAATGAAAATCACTGACTGACACTTGCAACTGAACTGATCAGTCCATAAGGGAATTCAAACCCCTACAGTTGTTTGTCTACTCTACCTATCAGAATGAGACAAGTACTTTGAAGTTCTATTAAATGACAAAGTTGTACAATGGCACAGATTAATTTAAAAGTGATTAATTTAAAAATGGGTTTATGACTAATATAAAAATACTATGGTCATATACATTATAAAACTGACTAAGAATATGAAATACTATGATGAGGGCAGTGTGTTTGAGTTGGGTTGTGTAAAAAAAAAGGTAAAAGAAGATAACTTTGAAAGAAGACACTACCTTGAATAGGACATTCACCCAGGTGATTCCTAGTTCCCAAGTCTCCTCTAGATCCGATCCTGCAAATGCCATGGGGTCCCGGTCCTGGGGAAGAAAGGGCACAGGAGCCAGCCTATAAAGGTGAGGGCTGGGCCTGTACCACAGATTTCCTCAGCTATATCTTTCCAGTCCAGGAAAGTTGAAGGGCAGAAGAGCAGTCTTGAAAACTGACCTCCCTGAACTGCTATGAAAACATACAGGAGCTTGTTGGGAATATCCACCAGTGAGAATAAAACAATAAAGCTACCCCTGGAGAAGGGATCAGTTCTGTGTCAGAGTAGGCTCCATGGGTTCCTGAGAGTAAATTGTAGGCAACTCTTCCTAACTCCACATTCCATTCAAAGACATCATGTTGGTAGCTTGAAATTGGCCATAGTAGGAGTATTTACACCATGGAAATGGGCAAATGCTACAAATCAGGGGTTTTCTCCCTCTGAGAGCTATTCTACCAGCACACCACATACCTGTGGGCATGTGTTTATCTAGAGAGGAGATGGGCCTCCCCATTGTAAACCCCTTTGAATGCATCGCATTTACTCATCCACTACCTAGAGTAAATATCTTCTATTGATATTTTCTATCTGCTTGTCTTCTTTTTGGCAATAACACCCCTTGTTCTTTTCTGTGGTCCTGATTATTTATAAATTCCTGTTTTACTTCATGGATTTACAGTGAGCCCACTCGTTCTACATTTAAATGCAAGTGGAACATAACTATACAAACTGAAACCAAACTGACTGCTACATCAGAGCATTTTACTGCAGAACAAGAAAAGTTATGGTTCTACCACCTCCTTTCACCCTTATTAGTATAGGTTACAGTTATTGAGCACCTACTGTGTGCAGGTGCTTTAAATGGATTTTCTCTCTCAATCCTCACATCCCCTCTAGGAGCTGAGTATTAGCACCAATCCCTAACTTTATGGAGATGCTGAGACTCAAACAGGCTTCTAAGTAAATACCTTAAAGGACACACCGAGCCATCTCCTGAGCCAGAATTTGAACCCACGTCTGCGTGACTCTAAATCCCATGTTCATAATCACTTCATTGTTCTGCTCTCAACACATCAGGTGACATGGTAAGAGCACTGTGGGGGAAGATAAAAAGTGCTTGGGAACCGCTATCCTCCTTTGCCCAGCCTCAGTCTCATTATACTTCAGACAGTGTGTGGTGAGAGTGCTGAGGAAAAGAGCCAGCTGACGCGTGAGATTGCCAAGCAACAGCTTATGAAACGAACTCAAACCATGGCAACGAAACACTGTGGGCCCAGCAATAGCCTCATTTCATTTACAAGAGTAAGAGGCAGGCTTTGTCAACAACCGATGAAATAAATGAGAAGAGTACTGACTACACAAGTACAAGGAATTATCATTATCAGCATCATAATTATTTTTAAAGCCCACAATACCAAATAATCTATGAAAAAAATATAGGGTTAAACATGTCATTATGTAACATATAAACTATGTACACATACATTTTTGAAAAATGTGTATCTCTGCTATCCAAAATCTCAACCAATTGTCCTTTATTTAATAGAGCTATTCATTTTGGGGTGGAAGGGACGGCTAACACATAAATGTCCCTCATTTAAAAATCAACTTATTTACAAAGCACCTTTTAATTAATTCCTCACAATAACTCTGTGCTCAGTATTGTTTTTCCCACTCCACAGGCAGGAAAAGCATGATGTGGGGATTGTAAATGAGTGTTCACAGGGTGCACAGTTAATAAAGCACAAATCTGGGATGCCCTCCTACAAAAATATTGTAAATCTCAGAACCCCCTGAGAATCTAATCACATCTACAGTCCCTCTGCCTTGAAAAATGCACAAAAACAACTTATACATGACAGTTTGCCTATATATTCATATTTCGTTTTATTGTTTCGCTTTATTGCACTTCACTGATATTGTTTTTGTGTTTTTTGTTTTTGTTTTTGTTTTTGTTTTGTTTTTGTTTTTGTTTTTTACAAATTGAAGGCCAGACCTTCACTAGTGAAAAGATTACGACTTGCTTTATTGTGGTGGTCTGGAACCAAACCCACAATATCTCCAAGGTATGCCTGTGATTCAGTGAAACTCATGGTTCTGCCTCATGTACATTCATGCAATCCAGCTGGAGGAACACTATTCATTTGCTTTTAACCATGATACACAGTGTTCTCAGGGCATTTTTTAATTCTTTTCTTCAGTGGCTACATGAAGCCTCCCCCAAATTTGGAGGGTTGTTAAACTAGAAGCCATGAAGAGTTAGTAGTTGCAGGCAGAAGGGATTGGGCATGACTGACTTGTTAATAATTTTAATCTGCCTTAATTTTGGTCCCTTAAAATTCCATCCTGGCATCATCCATAACTCACTGCCTTGGCCAAGCATGCATCCAGAAATAGGAGAACTGGATATCTCTCAGTGAACAAGTGACCCCAGAGCAAGTGGCTCTGTGTTTGTCTGGGTGTGTTTTGTTTATCTGTTGTGACTTGGACATTGCCACCTTGCCATCAAGAAACCTTATGGATGTTCTAATAATGGGAGGAATGGGGTCCTCACCTGATAGTTACTACCAAGCCGGTAGGGCAGTGTCTTTTTTCTCAGAGGACCTAAAGTGGTTTGCTGAAGATCCACACAAGACAAACTCTACATCTTTAATAATACAGGCTTTTGGCTGCAAATCCATGCTTCCCTGAGAGCTGGTGCTAGACCTTCTATGGACACCAGAGACATTATTCCTCTCTCAATCCTCGGGCCCAGACTAAAAGCTAATTGAGTGGCCTTTCGACTCCTTCGGTTTGAGCTACTGTGATATTTGGAGATAAGAGGAAACCCAAATCCTATGAGGAGTAAGGGAGGGAAGGAGAGAAAGAGAGAAGTGTGGAGTGTTTTTTTAAGGCTCAATGGAGTCTGAAATGAGAGTTGGAATATCCTGGCCTTGAATATCATCAGTATCTCTCTGCCTCTCTCTCTCAGCCCTCCTTTCAGTTTGTGGTGTCTTTATCTAGTCTGGGATGACTGGAAATCTTTTGGACAGATCATTCATTTTTGTAAGTCTATAGATAGGCCAGGTCTTTATCTCCTGGTATTCAAAAGACCTAAAATTCTTTCTTTTAATCTTATTTTCTCTGTGTAAATTTCTGAAGTCTCTTCTGTAACTCAGTAACTGATCTTGAGCTCTTTGATTCTATTTGCATTTCTGCTAAAATACCTCTAACCTGGGTCAGAAGCCTTGGACCTGCTGTGTCTGAGGGCAATCTAGAGCTGGGGGTAAAAAACAAAAGTTAATAATTCACGATGTCACATTTTAACAGAAAGAAAGAGAAATAAGCTTGTCAACAAAAAGATATGGGTTCAAAAGGGAAAAAAAAGACAAAGGTAGATCCTAAAAGTGAGACTCTGCCTCTTCTTATTTCTCCTCTAAGACGAAGCTCCATGTGAAAAAGGAGATTTTAATACAGTTTTTGCTCCCACTGGATGTTCCATCTCCTAGCACACTAGCCATTATGATCTGAAAGCTATTGTCTTACACATGCATTATATGCACTCTCTCACTTAAATCTGTAAGATAGTGGAGTTATACCTATGAGGAGATGAGAAATGAGAATCAAAGAGAATAAGTAATTTGTTCTTGGAACATAGCTAAGAATTTAAACTGTAATCTACTTTCTGCCAAGCCCAGTGCTTGGAAGAATAATCACCATTGCTTAACAGTTTCTTTGACCTTGGCTTTGGTCATGGTTGAAAGTGGGGAGGAGACAGCTCTGCACAGCTCCAACATTAGAGTGTCTGGAGCATAAATGCCTCTTTGTGGGCTGAGCCTTGGGTCCAGTTGTCTACGAAGTCCAGGATAATACAAGCATAAAACAGGCCACGTACTATTAGACTCATGTTGTCACCTTCCTTTAGATATGCATGGGTGTGCAGAAAATAGTTAATATAGCAGACCTGAGACTATTGTCTTTACAAATGCCTACTTTTGTGATTGGCCTTTGGCTGACATCTTGGAACTTGACACTTGCCAGCAGAATGTTGGCTGCCTAAAGGTGTCCACATCTTAATCCCTGGAACCTTTGATTTTCCATATGTGATTAAGGTTAAGGGCTTTGAGATGGGGGAATTATCCTAGATTATTTGGGTGAGCATAATCTAATCACATGAGTCCATAAAAGTGAAAACCCTTTTCCATTTGTGGCCAGGTTGATGAGATAGTGGAGGAGGAGCCAGAGAGTTGAGGCTTGAGAAGAAGTTGACTTATCATCCCAGCTTTAAAAATGGAGGAAGGGGCCACAAGCCAAGGAATGTGGTGGTCTCTAGAAGATGGGAACAACCCTCAGTTTATAGTCTGCAAGAAAACAGGGACCTCTGAACCAAATTCTGCTGACAAGCTGAGTGAACAGGAAATTGATTCTCCCCTGGAGCCTCAAGAAAGTGATGTAATTCTGCTGACACCTGAATTTTAGTCTGGTGAGACCTGTGCTGAACTTCTGATTTACAGAACTGTGAGATAATAATTCTGTATAGTTTAAGCCTCTAAGTTTGTGATAATTTGTCACAGCAGTGATAGAAAACTAATACAACACTTGACCTGTTCTCTAATTGATAAAGGTTGCTGTGCCTAACCTGCTTGTACAATGTCATTTATGCTGAATACCTGTTTTCCTCCTGAGAGTCTGGAATTTTGGTGCGTGCCAAGCTGAGGGTTCTTAGTGATCATCCCCCAATAAAAGAAGAAAACTCCCAGGCACCGAGCGACCTTCATTGGGCAAAAACATTGTCCACAATTGTGCATTTCCACCCCTAGGAAAGAATGTGCTTGATGCGCTCCTTCACAGGAGGGAGAGCATAAGGAAGCCTGTGAGTGGATTTCTCCAGACTCTCCCTGTCTTATTTTCCTTGTTAATCTTATTGTATGTCCTGTTGCTGTAATAAATTTTAGCCATTGATATGATTATATATTGAACACCTCGAGTTCTTCTAGTGAATTCACTGAGCATTTGTGTGGTTTTGGAGACCGCTGACATGATGACAGATGGCAGGCCACATTTTGAGTAGCCAGTAAGTCCCAAAGCACTTCAGTAGTAGTGATCTGAAGACAGGCCTTTATCTTCCATGTCTCAGGAGACTAGTAGAGGCATTGAGCCCTGCTCTACTGGCTTCCTTGTTGCTGAGCAACTGTTGTGTTTTTCAGAGCCCAGGTGGAGGGGGAGGAGGTCCAAACAGGAAGTGCCATGATCCACCACAGCAGAGGCACAACTGCTCCCTCTGGTGGTCTGTGCCTTTAAATAATCACAGCCAGAGATAGGGACTTACCAATAAGTGATGGGTAGAGCAAAGGTTGAAGCCACTGGCTAAGCCTACCACTAGATATAAAAGTTCAATTCTAATAGACTTTCAGACCCAGAAATCTTGAGGAAGTCCTCTGTCGGAATATTGTACACATTCCTCCTGGAAATATGTTTTGAGTGCAGAATTTTTTTCAAGGAAGTATCTCGTTGGATAGTAAAACCTGGTGGCACATATTAGATTGTCTTTTCCCTACAAATGGAGATGAAGAATGTGTCTGCTCAGGTAGAACTCTTCTGGAGGGGAGTCAGAACCCCTACATGAAGTTGTAGTTTGGTGTGGGTTGGAGCTACCTTTCTTATGCTCTCCCTTATAAGACATCCCCCAAACAGCATCTCAGGCTTTTCCTGTGATTAGGGGCCCTAAGTTTCAGGGAAATTTTACAACTACATAAGGAAAGTAGTGAGCTTAACTTGTTCATTCATGCTGTCATTCATGTATTGAGACACCAAGCTAGCTACTGGGAATACAGTTGTAAAAAAGATACACATGGCTCCTGCCCCCATGGAGTGCCCAGCCTAAAAGAACTCTCCCATCTGGTATCACCATGCTCTGCCCCCTGTATAAGTGGTGTGGAATCTTACCACAGAATTAGACAGACCTGGATTCCTATAGTGCCTAGACCATATCTAGAACCTATAGCTAGATAGGAAAGGGAAAGGTATTCTGAAGCACACACGTTCAATATTCTCTCCTTAAGGATGAGACGTCACCTCTGTCCTGTCCAGCCACTTCTGGATAACCTTTCTAAATTTGCAGAAACCCTGAGTTAAGAGTCAAGCCTTCCTAAAGCAGAAACCAGAACTCAGCCTAAGGGAGAGGTGTGAGCCTCAGACTCTGCTAATCAGATATTCCCCATCAAGACTTTGGGTCAAGAGTCAGAAATAGGAAACGATTGTCCAGTGGAATCCACACCTGGTGAAAATGGTAGAGCAAAGAAATACCAAGTTTTCACAGGCAGCTATAGTAGATATCCTAATGGCACAGTCCAGGGTTTAGCCCCAGCAGTAGCTGCCCTCAAAAGAAGTAGAATTACACCAATTTGTGGCAGCCTAGCCCCCAAGCCAGATTCTCTCACCTGTTGGAGATTTCCATTTTTAAAAATACCTTTTATGCTTAAAGAAGCTAAAATGGATTCTGTGCCTGCAACTAAGAAGACTTATGGATAAAGAGAGACTCAAAAACAAGCAGTTACCAGTCAATGTGCTATTTCTCATTGACATTTTCAGGGCAGCAGACCCAGATGCAGAGGCAAAGATGACTAGAATAGAAGACTATAAGTCTCATCGAACTACCTATTTATAATGTTATTTATTTGTTTATCTATACTCCTTTTTGATTTTAAAAGTCATAGGTCCATCACCCCATGAGGCTAGAACTCACACTCACCTACGAAGTGGGTTAAAAAATGTTTCTTATTAGCATTGACATTCCTGCATGGCATACACTGACCACAAGATGGCAAAAGAGATTGTCACATCAAGTCAAACTGTCTTCCTCCACCAGATGACTGCACTAAAGAGAACATTTATTGAGCACTTACTGGGTGCCAGAAACTGTTCCAAGCACTCGAATGCATTGTCATTTAATCCTCACAATAACATTTTATGAAATAGGTGCCATTTCATATGTGAAGAAATTGAAGTACAGAGATATCTGTGTGTCTGTCTGCCCCTAGCTCATCTTTTATTTATATATCATTTATCTATATCCATTTTCTATCATCTGTATTTACATATCAATTTATTATCTATATCTTTTGAATTAAAGTTTCCATTATTATAAAAGTAATTTGTGCTCACAGTAAGAAGATTCAAATGATAATGATTGGTAAAAATCAAAAGTCCCTTCTCCTCCTGGTCCATCGTCCCAGTCCCACTGCCTAGTAATAACCACTGTTAAATTTCTTGTATACTCGTCCATTAATTTTCATAGAAATGAAAATTGAGCACTCTTCCACATTCACAGAAAATGAATATGCAAGTATATTTAATACATATATCCCACACATACACACGTGCACACACACACACACACAGGACCATGTCCCACACACTGTTCTACAGCATGCATCTCCACTTAGCATTTCATCTTGAACACCAGGTACAGCCTGGGACCACACTTGCCTGAGGGCCTCATTTATAGGTCTTGGATATGACACTAGCTGAACTCATCTGTGCACTAGAGAGCAAGTAACATAGTCTGGTGCACTGGAACCCCAGGTGGCAGTGAGTATTGGAGAGGAAGGGAGTTGACAGGCTGCAGGGGGTAGGGAAATGGGAGAGGGTGTGAGGTAAGCCTATGGGTGGTTCTCTGGTGGGTGGCCCTTACTTCTGGTGTATTCTGGCTTCGAGTCCTGGTGCTCGAAAATTCAGATTTGGATAAAACATACATTTACAGTGCCTTTAGAACAGGCTTAGCTCTTTCCTTCGTTAATGGCCATTTTTTAAATTTTCATTTAATTTGCATGGAATCCCTGTGAGGTAGAAATTATCTTCAATTTACAGGCAACAAAGCTGAAACTCAAAGTAGATCATCTACATAATTACAAATAACACATAGCTTTTAAGAAGTAGAACCAAGAGCCAACTCAGTTTCTTTGATTTTCATCCAGGGCACTGTCCACCGCATTACATCAAAGGCCTCTGGGAAGAAATTGCATTGTACCTCATAAAATGTTCCTAGAGCACAGGCTTTGCATCCCCTCATACAACCCTAAACATCCTCCCTGTAATTCCCTCTGTCCAGACAGCTTCCCCCAGCACTGCGGGACAGAGGACAGAGGAGTAGCCAAGTCTACAAATGCCTCTGGGGCTGTGAAATGTCCCCTCAGAGGCTGGGTTCTCAGTGCAGTCAGAAGGTGTGATAGGCCATCATCTCTGCAGCTGAGCCTGCCCCCAGCCCTGTCCCAGGCTCCCCTCCCACCCCGGCTTCTGCACCCCTGCCCGATAAGGATGAAGCCCTGGTTCCATTCTGGGGCAAGCCTGAAACCCGGATTCCCAGGATCAGAGTTCCCAAGGCCCCTGAGCCTAAAGAAGCACGTCCCTTTGCCCATCTTATCGACACTCTGCAGAGGCTGTGCCTGCTCCACGCCTCCTCCTTGAGCATCCAAGGCCACGGGTGGGTTGCGGGTTTGGCA